>JAHWFO010026326.1:205293-271687 GCA_023313115.1 Rhysida immarginata | reverse complement strand
AGGTACAGGCTTTCATGTAAAAATAAAATTATTGCGATATCTTTGCACGTCTTTTTTTAATTCCAAAACGGTACTTACTTAAAAAACATGCCTCGTATTATATAAAAAAATGCACTAAAAGACTCCAAATATGCAGAACACATTCTATTAAGCAAACATAAAACCGGGAATTACGAAGAAACATGCAAACTAGTCTACAAAATTAATAATAAGAGAGAAATAATAATCATCGAAAATTTTATTATTTTTATGGTAAATAATTTTATCCACAAGAGATTTTAAATAATGCCGAATTATTAGATAGTAATTTATTATTCAACCAAATACTGAAGGAGGAGAAAATAAAAGAACTATTAAGCAAAAACAAAAGAATACAAGAACTATGTAATTAATCAATATTTATAAGATAAGATAATAATATATTTTATATTAAAAAAAAAAAAAAAAATCTACAATGTATAAATAAGATAAATACTAATAATACTATAACCAAATAATGACAACAATATAACCAAAAAACAATGAATAGAAGAAATATTGTTTAAAATTTAAAAAGAATACCATTGTAAGACATTTAAACATCTCAACTGAAAAAAAAAAAAAAAAAAAAAAATACTGATGATGTCCGAAAGGACGAAAATCGATTATATATTAAACATTAATAAACCAATTGTATTGTAAAATGGACGTTATAAAATTATAACTATATCTCATTGTTCTGTTAGAATAAAAGCAAAAAATTGTACTCATGCCTTATTTTCTGAGCACTACTGTATGTATCTAGTACAGTATGTATGTGTATAATAACTAAATTTATTGTGTTCTGTAGTATACTGTACGTAGATGTTTACTGCGAATAGCCTACTGCATCACAGAAGTAGATAATGAAGCAGAACAAAATCGAAACTAAAAGTAACCGTGGCATACGTATTTTTTCCCAGAGAGAAAAAAAACCCACGAATGTTTAAAACAATGCCGCGAAAGTCAAAACAGGTTCCTAAAGGAATCAACCGTGAATGTTTCAAACTGTGAATGCTGAAGCTGCGAATGTCGAGACCCTACCGTACTTTCTTAAAGTGAACGATCAGAATTAGCCTGGGATGATTTACCTGGATTAGTGGATTTTCTTTTGGTGAGATGACTTTTTCGTATTTCTCTATGGCCTTGGAGTTCGAGATAAGTTGGGAATTTCAGTACATCTCTCGCCGGAGATAGGGCATGTGACTTGAATGGAACGCGAGTGAAGATTCGTGTTCTACGTCTCAGAACGGCTAGATGGAGTTGGTTCTTTAGACGGGATTGAGGTACTTGTTGTACCACTGAAAACTCATGAACTGTGCAAGCGGGTTTCAGTTTTAGTATCTAAAATACCTGGGATTGTCTATTGTGGCTTATTATGCCACGGGATGGGAACTTACAGCGAAATTGAACCTTTGTAAAGCAGGGCATTTTATTCATGCTGAAATGAGTTTTGAGGCGAACTGTTTACGTGGGAACAGAACCATAGGCGCAATAGGGCTGTTGCAGTGAACAGCAGCAGATCCTTTTGTGGAAATCCACACTTGCGGGCCTTGGGGTACAGGCAAGTAGCAGCATTGACCTCACGAGCCTCGTGGTGATGTTTAGCATTAGGTGGTTAACGGTTACCTTGTTGGGAGTAACAAGTGAACTATGCAGTAGGGCTTACTGTGCTCCTCCTCTGTAAATAAAAAGGTCAGTGCCAATAACGCAAAAGCATTAGAATTTGGACGCAAGTAGCTGTGTCCCTGGTAACATGGGTGAAATTCATCTAGCTGTTGGTGGCACCACATGACGGTTGTTTGTTGCTCTGTCCACAGTGTGAACATGGAATGTGATTGGCTCTGAGAGAAACAGTAAAGCTGTATAGTAAAATCAGAGTATTGTAAGATGTTTGACTTAAGAGTTGTTTATTAGTCAATAATGGTTATTTTCTTATAGCATCATTTTGGTGAATTAAGCATTCTAGTGTCAGTGTTGGTTGATAGTGTATTGTACGGGGCCCCATTAGCTGTGTATAATGCTATATATGTTATAAATAATTAAATTAATGCTAATTATATTGAAGTCTGCTCTCTGAATTTGTATCGAATTCACAACCCTGGTGGCTGTCTCAGGAGAGGTCTTTGATGGGTCACGGGTGGTAAGACTGGTGACCCCTTCCCCGTGGGTTGTTAGAGAGTAATAGTGGATATTTTGCAAGTAATTAGAGTTCTTGAGTTGAGTGTTATTGAACAGTGCCTTAAAAACAGGCATTTTATGTTATACACCTAAAGCTCTTCTGTGGCACACATGGACTAGAGTGTAGCAGGTAAGTGACCTTTCACCTGTAATAAATGATCAAGTCGAGACTTTGTAAGCCAGGTTTTAAAACTAATTATATTTAGAAGGGACATTTTATTCTGTAAGAACTTTTATTTTGTAAATGTTTCAACTGATCTGGATACCCCCTTGCCGTCGGTCAGGGGATTTGGGTTCTCGAGGGATTCTGAGCTATGTTGGTTGTGGCACTGCTATTTTAAGGTCTCCCTTGCTAGAAAGGTTGAAAAATGAGAGTATCCAAACGAGATATCTCGTGATGTCGAGAAATGAGAAAATTCATACATTTTCTGGTGTGGCACAGATTAAACTCGCCCTTGTTCAGTTAGGCAAAGGTACCCATTCAAAAAACAGTCAACAGTCTCCAAGCTGTTATGTTGCTATGCACTTGGGAAAACAGATGGGGGCAGCGCAAGTTATTACCCTGGAGAAGCGGGAGTGTGACATTGGGGTCAGATGTTTGTCATTCATCACATGAAAGGTAACAGGAAACTATCTGCGTTAGTGGAGGAAGCTAAATGATATTGAGTGGATATTGTAGGTATTACCTCTACAAAATAGCAGGGTTCTGAAACTATGGAAGTAGAAGGAAGGTGGAGCCTTTTCTACTTGAGTATCAACCCTAGCATGACTGCCCAGGTGCGAGTGGGATTATTCCCATGTCCCCAGCTGGCACGTTGTTGTAGATTTGGGTAAAAGACGGTGTCTCCTGAGGCTTCTGTTCAGGAAATATAGTCTGTCTGTCTCTCTCTCTCCGTTTGTTGCATATGCTCTGAATTCAGTCACAGCGTACCTGCTCTTTGTAGATGAAGTTGATGGTGTTATCTTCCTAATGGGTAACTTCAGTGCACACGTAGGGGCTGTTGACCAAATGTAGAAAGACATGCATGATTGGGAGGAATGATGACCCCGATTTAAATGCATATTGGGGGGGGGGGGGGGTATTTGTTAGATCTCTGTTGTAACAATTGACCTTCCATCATGAACACACATGGGGATATCTTTAAGTGTACTTGGACAGGGATGCAATGAGATCAAAATACCACAGATTGATTTAGTAATAGTACCAGCTAATTTATTTCAGTCAGTGATGGATACTCGTATGAGCAGAGAGCCAGAACTGTCAACTGATCACCATCATATTGTCTGCACTTTGCACTTCTCTGATACCTTGCCAACCAAACGAAGTAGAGATCCAGACATACTTGATGTATCATATGGGACACTTTGGAGTAGTCAGCTGTGAGGAAGACACAATCTTCAAGGTTTAAAGAAATTCCCAGTGATCATGGCAATCTTTAAATGGAGTAGCAGTTGTTTAAAATAGCTGTGATTGATGTGGATGCATTATGCTGTGGTCATAAGTTATCGAGTGTTACGCAGGACAATTAGAAGAGGACTCCATAGTGGACTGTGAAATCCAAAAATCTGTCAAGCATTCAAGTCATATGGCTTGAGAATAAGACACCTTTGAGCTTAAAAACAGCGTCTAATACACGAAAAACAGACCTGAGGCAGTATCAACAGCTAAAGCCAAAGCTTGGCTTAATGTCGGGAAGAAACTATCAGCAGACTACAGTTCAGTAAACAAGGTATTCTGGAAGACCATCTGCTGCCTCCATGGAAAAAGGTCTCTTTCATAATATATTATTAGGAATTCAGATGGGAGGCTTCTGAAAATGGAGAAGAGTATATTGCACAGGTGAAAGGAGTACTTTGAATCTCTTCTTAACTTGGTATTGTTAATGTGGGTTACAGCTTAGTGGAGAGGTTGTCTTTGCTGACGACCTTGTCCTCCTTGGATCTTCAACATGCATTAGATCGGTTTGCAGCCAAATGTGAAGATCACGGACAGTAATTCTGGCTATTTCAAGACAGCTTGCTCAGTGTGCTCTATATGTTAGGGCAACCCTATTGAGACAGGTGGAAAATTTCAAGAATCTCGAAACTGCATTTACAAGTGATGAGAACAGGACAGAGAATTGGATGCCCAGATTGGTGCAGCAGACTGTGTCAGATGTGAACTTCGGTGCTCCATGGTAACAAAATGCAAGCTCTCTATATTCAAATATATCTTTGTCCCCATTTTCACCTATGGTCATGAATCTTGGGTAATGATCGAATAAATACTATCATGTGTGCAAACGGTCGAAACTTCTAAGAGGTGTAGCAAATATTAACCTTCTAGTTAGGGTGCACAGCACACAATAAGGGAATCTTTTGGGCTGAGCCGCTACTTCTCTGCATTGAGAGGTCTCAGTGGCAAAGGTTTGGTCATGTTATATGGATGCCATAAACTGGTCTTCCAAAGAAATCGTTTTTTCCCAAGCCCGTGGATAAGAGACCAAAGGGTCTGTGTAGAACCAGGTGGCTAGCTTATATGGAGAATCTGAATTAGAGTTGCTTGGGTACTACCATGGTTATTAGAAGTTAGTGGTTGGTCAACTCCTCCTCAAAAGGCTATTAGCACCAAAGGAGACCACCAGGTGGCATTGAATGAGACTAGTAGTCCATTTTTACTATATATAGTAGCTGATTCAGCTACTAATTCAGTGAATTAAAGCAATTTTTTTAATGTTTTAAAATTTTATTTCATTTTACATAATCTAAAAATTAAATGTAGGGAATATAAAATACAAAGACAATCTTGGAATTCAGAATAATTTCTAAAAGTATTTTTTAATGTCCAAAAACATCTATATTTTTTGATAAAATATTTTATATTTAAATAATAATTATATTTTTAAAATTATAAAAAATTGTAATTGTTGAATAATAATTTTTAACTTACTCAATAAAATAAAAAAATTAAAAAAGAAAATAAAATAGATATTGAATAACAAAAACAATTAACATCAATAGAATCATCTCCAAATTAGTAAAATTTCTAAATATTTTAATATATATCATAAATTTTTTAAATTAAATCATAAAAAATTCAGTATCAGTATAAAGAATAATCCAAACATTCAACCTGATATCATGACCAAATTTTTATAATAGACATACCAAATATATTTATATATGAAAATATTCCAATTATACCAACATTAGACAACATAAAAAAGAATTTAAAAAACATTTACATTTAGTAAAATATTAAAAATCATAAAAAATATAAATTTATGTTTCATTAACAAAATTTATACCCAAACAGGTGAACCTATGGGTAGTTCATTATCACCTATCATCAGAAATATTTATATAAACCATATGGAATACTAATAATTAAATACCTCACAACATAAATAAAATATCTAAATTTAATTAAAATATTGAGATGACATTTTAATTATCACCAATAACTCCTTACAAACAATATACAACACCCATTAACTTTTACAGTCAATAAAACAGAGAATAATAAAATCACAATACAAATATTAAAATTAATATTGAGGTATAAGAAAAACCCAAATAAGGCCCATATTATCTGTCAGAAAAGTCTGTACACCAAAAATTAATACTATCAAATAATTTCAATGAATAAAAAAATCTAACCTCACCATAATATATACCCCAAATAATTAGTTATTTCTATAATAAAAATAGAAGTTATTTTTATAATATTAATAGAAGTTATGTTATTTTTATTATTTATATAATAATAAAAATAGAAGTTATCAGTAATAAATGCACAATAAAATTAATAGACGACTCATTCAAAACGACTCAAAAAACATACACAAAATAACCAAATTAAAAGGTATTCAAACATCATGCAATACAAAAACTTTTCATAAAACAGAAAAAAAAAATTAGAACAAATACCCAACATTAAATAATACCAAAATTAAAAAATTAACAGTGCTTAAAAATTAAAAAAAATAAGCAAAATAAATGAGCATTGGCGAAGGTCTCCATTGAAACTAAGGTTAATGTATGGTGGTCAATAGACTACTAATACATCGAAGCCACCTAGTGGGAGCAGTTGTCCCCAATTACGTTTTTAGCGTCGAGAACAAAGGAGTTGACCAACCACTAACTTCTAATAACCATGGTACTACTGTCGGCATGCCACGAGAAGACCTCAGAGTTGCTTAATGTGCTCGTATGGTGTCGTTGCAGATGAATCTATTCAGTGTTGGGGGACAAACAGCCAAATTTGAGTCGATGCATGTTTCATCAATGTAAACAACAGGACGATTTTCTTCTCTTATTTTTTTTCATATTTCTCAGGTATCTACTTCTCCATGCAAACGTTTTCATTTGTTTGGAAACACGGCCAGAACTCATTTTTGCAGTACTTGATTTTAGCTTTTCCTCCCTTCATAACTATAAACTGATCTGCAACTGTAGTGACACCATACGAGCACATTAAGCAACTTAGTGGTCTTCTCATGGTGTGCGAACAGTACCACTGAGGACATGCATCTGATGGCGAAAGATGGCGAGTGCTGAAGATCCTGAATAGGACTGCTGCCCCCACGATCATAATAGTTAAGCAGCTTTGAGAAGTAAGAAAATAAGTAATAATTTATCCAGCTATACATGTGGGTGCATGCAAGTAAGCTGAGCTGTCAGTGCATGGAGGTTTCATCATCTCTTCTGGAGGAAAAGATGGTGCAGATGAAATTTGCATTAGAAAAAAAGAACATTTTTAGTGATGACATGAACATTTATTGGGAGTTGTTCGCTACATGTGAAAAAATGTGAAATTTTGCATGTGAACATTCATGTGATTAGTCCTGAGGCACATTTCTTTATGATGGAGGGTCAGTCGGGAAAGTTCAGAATGACTATCGGAACTTTGGCCGTCACTGTTATAAAAGAAGATAAAAAAAATAAAAAAATTAACCCCTGCTCCCTCTTGAATCCCTTCATCAGGATGTGGAAAAAAAACTGTATAATCCAGAAGATATGGGTGCAAAAATACAACTGTATTTGAAAGATCATAAGACTGCTACAAGAATTAACTTTATGAATTGAAACCACAATTAGGAGGGAAAAATCTCTTATTCTAATTAAATAGTTTTACCACAATAAAAAAAATTCAATTAATTTTTTTTAAAATTATTATTAAAATACTGTATTAACAAACAAATACTATTTTCTTACTGTCCAATCAGGATGCACAAGTATTCCAGTCAATTCCAGTACAACTGTATAAGGAGGCTGATAATAAGGTTCTGTCAAAGGATCAGGTAATAATTTCTCTCTCGATGGCTCCTTAATCATCTATAAGATTCGTAAAAATTTATCAATTTTCATAATTAACACAAGAAGTTATTAGAAATTAAGGATCAGTTTAAGAAATAAAATGTATTTTGAAGGTTAAGTTAAAGATAAAAAGGTAATAATACCCACTTTATCGTAATAATGAAGTTCTCTCCAAAATCGTAAAGGATAAGCTTTCCAAAATGGCACTAATCAAAAAAATCAAACCATAATTGATTAAGGCAATTGAACATTCATTCATAAGACTCAAGCAATTTTTCAATTTTAAATAAGTAATGCATACTTAATAAATAGACAAGGGATTCAATACTACAGTTTTGCTATCTACAATGACATAAAACATTAATCAGCAGTGGTATATAGGCCTAGATATTTTTTCTTTCACGTTTCAAAGTACTGTATAAACAGCTAACGCAAAATTACTGCTATCAAAGAAATCTGATTGTAAACAGCTGGTTAAGCGAGATGGACTTTGTCAGCGTCAATCCTATACGTAACAGGTAAGGCGGTAATTTAGATAAAATTACCAGAGCGGATACTGCTAAATTAAATTTTGCAATATCTTAAAAATAAACACATGAAAATGCTTAGAATTAATACAGTAAAAATTCTTAATGAAAATTCGAAAAAAATCTTTTTAAAGGCTCACAATGGATGGACCGCTCCAATAATTTCTTACTCAGATAATCTTTAACCAAATGAGAATGAGCAAGCTATCATTAAAAAATGAATTTAAAAAGTTTATATCTCTATAGCAAGTGGTCCAATTTTGATTTTTTTTTTCAAATTTATACATATTATGGAATCTACTATATGCACATACAGGGGTTGGGCAAAATAATACGCGCACCTTTGATTTTAGACCTGATGAACTCAACTACTAGACCTAATGCAATTCATTTTCATATAGCACTTCTTCCAACCATGTCAGTGTTTCTTTTACAAGGATACTCGGAAACGATCTCTGTATGTCAAACAACACGAGCCTCTCTTCGTTAGCAATATCTAAACTTTTGAGGATACTAGACAGATCAATGCTATTCTTAATACTGAAGTCCAACCTTATCAGGATCAATATTGCAACACAGATTTTTAACATAAACTTCCCTAGCTTAAGCGTAGGAGAATCTATACAGTTCACTATAGGCCTCCACTTGTTTCCCGTTTTATGGGTTTTTGGAAGACAATAAGTCTTGGAGAAACTGTTTATAAGCACTAAAGTTCACAAAGAGATATCCTTGAAAATAAACTTAGTTCTTCAAGCTTTCCTTTGTTTTTTTACAGAGACATGGGAGTTGATTTTTCGTCAATTTTTCATACGGTCCTTCTTCTATCAGCTTCTGTACACTATTAAAGTAATCATCTTTGTCTATTATCACAATGTGATTGGACATATAGTCTTTTATATACCGGGTGGTCATAAATTATTGAGCGCATTTTGACAGTGAATATTTTATTAACCAAGAAATGTACACACTTCTTGTGAACATCATTGAAAAGTACAACTCAAACAGTTTGTCAGGTGTCACTATCACCACCAGGCAGCAGCACTGTTTGGCGTAGGAACACAAAACGCGAAAATGGCGACCGTGCAGCAGAAAGCAATGTGCGTTCTTTGGTTTCATGAGCAGAAATCCGTGATAGCAGTTCAACGGCAATTCCGCTTGGAATATGGACAACCTGCTCCTGGAAAGGATTCCATAAAGCGGTGGTATCAGCAGTTTAAGGACACTGGAAGCGTAGCCCACAAGAAAGGTGCTGGTAGGCCTACCGTCAGTGAGGAAGTCATTGAGAAGGTGCGAGATGCGTTCCAACGGAGCCCTACGAAGTCAACTCGGCGCGCCAGCTTGGAATTGCGAGTCCCACGATCTACGGTGATGAAAGTGATGCATAAGCGTTTGAAATTGTATGCCTACAAAGTTCAGATTGTTCAGGAACTAAAGCCCGACGATAAACCGCAACGGTTTGCATTCGCGGAGCTCATTCTGCACAAAATTGATGTGGACAACACGTTCTTGGATAAAGTGGCTTTCTCAGATGAGTCAACATTTCATGTTTCCGGGCGTGTGAACAGACACATCTGTCGCATTTGGGGATCAGAGAACCCTCATGAAGTCCGTGAACACGTTAGAGACAGTCCAAAGGTCAATGTGTGGTGCGCGTTGACTGTCAATGAAGTGATTGGACCATTCTTCCTCACAGAGCAGTCGGTGAATAGCATCACGTACCTTGACATGCTGCAATGTTATGCTATACCGCAGCTTGAACAACGACAACCAGATGTTATTTTTCAACAGGATGGTGCACCGCCACACTGGGGAACGATTGTGAGGCGATACCTGGATGAACAATTTCCTGGTCGTTGGATTGGCCGCGGGGGGCCGATTTCATGGCCTCCGCGATCTCCTGACATCACACCACTCGATTTTTTCTTGTGGGGATATGTAAAGGACCGCGTGTACTCCAGCAAAGTGCGTGATCTTGATGAATTGAAGGAAAGGATTGTGGCCGTCATTGCAACAGTGACACCTGAAATGCTGCGGAATACATGGCGTGAAATCGAATATCGAATGGATATTCTGCGAGTCACTGCAGGAGCACACGTGGAAGTGCTGTAACTTCGGAATATTACGGAAAAAAACTGTTTGAGTTGTACTTTTCAATGATGTTCACAAGAAGTGTGTACAATTGCCCCCTGGACAACCACAACCCGGACAACTGCCACCCGCACAATTCCCACTTAGGATAATTGCCACATAGGACAATTCCCACCTCAGACAAGCACTCTAATTCAAGAAAATGTTTTAATTTAAATTTTGAACGAAGTTTTAAACAATGAAACCTTGAAATTTGAAATTACAAAGCAAAATATGAAAAATAAAATTCTTTCAGCTATGGTAATAGAGAGACTCAGTGACGAAAATGTTGAGGGAAATAAAAAATAAAGAAAATATTAATAAAGAAAATAAAATCTTCGGGGCGGGGGAGTCACAACATTCGAATCTCCACCCTTCCCGATTATTTTATATGATGGCTTTTAAATATGCTATTCTATTGTGCTTTTTTTGTGGCGATTTCTTCATTAAACTCCACTCCTCATTTTTCAAGTGCATAAAATTTATAGTATAAAAATTAATTCCATGTAGGAAGGCAGACTAATTTGAGAAATTTCGAAAAATTGCCATTGGAGTTATACACATTCGTTTGTGCTATACTTCATCATGTTAGATAAAGAGTCAGAATAAAATTTTTTCGACTATAATAATAAACATTTTTTTTATTATCATTAACTGAACAATGCTGCAGCAACTTATTGGAATTATAATTCACAATATTAAATTAATTGCACTTTTAAAAAATTGTTCATCAAGTTTAATAAAAGATATTTAGGAGAAGGCGGATTTTAAATGGGGGATTGTAAGCGAGGATAGGACAATCCTCGATTGTGGAAATGCTTGTGGATCACAGGATTCCACGATCACGTGATTCAAAGGTTGTTTGAAACGTGAAGAAAAAGATTGTTTCTAAGCATCGAGATAAGAATCAGGCTGAGTTCGCTTCTTCATTAATGATATTTTTATAAGAAATATTAGGTTATTTTGAGGATGACGTTGTAGAAGTGTAAACTTAAAAAATTATAGAAAATGAAGCAATATGGATATTACAAAAGAAACTCTGTGATAAATTTGCATTTGCTTTCATTAAAACAATAAATTTATGTACCGTTTTTTTAATATTTTTACTGTAGTTTTAACATATGATATTACAGATATCAATGACATAGGCATACAAACGACATCTTGTTAGAACAAGCATGGTTATTAGAAGTTAGCGAGTAGCAGGGGAAAGAGCGAGAAGAAAGAACCTTGAACGCTCTGACCTTGACGCTGTCACCTCTTCTTCCTACGGTTGAGAGAGGGAAGGGTGCAGTTGACGCCATGGGGCAGTTCATGTTGAATCGGCTGCATTCTTGAACACAATGGGTAGTGTCAACGAATGATTCTTGAACCATTTGTTCATAGATTCACATGGGAAGTTGAGATTCTTGAATACGGCAGGAGATGAGTGTAAAGTCATATGTTCCTCTCTTGTCCTTGACCCCTCATTACATTGACTTTTTTTTTCCTTTATATACCCCCTTCCATGTTCTTTTTTTTTTTATTTTTAAAAAAATAAACTAGACCCCTCCCCTTCATTTGTTCTTGATTTTATTCTATTTAATTTTTCACTCGTTTATACTTCTGGTTAATTTTCAGTGTTAACTTCTGTTCTAAGGCACCAATATTATTTAACTTTTAAATTCTTATAATGTATGTCCAAATAATTTGTTTTATTCTATATTAGAATTATTAAATAACAGCTGAGGAGTGGACTGAGAGGATTTATTTAAACGCCATATTACAGATGTTTAAATGCGTTTAAATCAATTATAAATAAAAGTAGGAAAGAAAATGAAAATTCCTTGAGATCGAAACAGGAACCTTTGGCTAATCGCACCGACACTGATCAATTAAATCATTGTTGAGTGTAGGCTCTTGGCTTAATTTTTCTTTTAAATCTAATGTCATATCAACCTGGATCCACGACAATAATAAACAAACAATTCAAACAATTATTTTATTCAAACAAACACATTTTATTAATATTTTTTAATAACGATATTTTTAATATAATAATATTTTTTTTTTTAATAATAATATGATAACAGCAAGGGATACCGACGGGAAAATCCGGAGGGAAGAGCCCCAAGTTGCCCCCCAACAGGCAAAGCCCAAAACGGGGTTAATGATCAGACATATAAAAGGAAACTACAATGAAAAAAAAAATAAAAAGGAAAAAAAAAAATAGCAAGACAGGGAAAAAATGTACAAACACGAAAAAAACTCACGCAGACAAACAAAACAAACAAAAGAGGGAAAAAAATAAAAAAAAAAATACTTCAGTCGAACAAATATAAATGTTTATCGTTTAAATTATCAAGATTAATACCACCAAAATTATCTATATAATTTTTTACGATCTTAGCAATTGGATTCATTTCACTTAAATTAGTCCTCCATTTAAGTGACTGTCGAAAAGCATAACCTTTCTTTTCTTAAATTAGTCCTCCAGTTTAATAACTTATTAAACTTTTGTTTATTAAAGAAAATTAATTCAAAATAAATAAAAAAGTACATAATACGAGGCATGTTTTTTAAGTAAGTACCGTTTTGCGATTCCGCCGCCGCAGCGCTACGGTCGGCGTTCCAAGCATGCGCGCTGGTTAACTACATCTCTTGTCTACGCACTGACGCCATTACAGTCTGATTCTTCATTGTATACGTTGTTTACTGAGTGTTTAAGATGCCTCCGACAATCGTGAGTCCCGCCGATTGTGAAGTACGGGCTGTTATACGATTTCTTAGTGCTAAAGGCGTAAAACCGATCGATATTCATCGTGAGATCTGTGAAGTGTACGGACAAAACATTATGAGTGATGGAATGGTAAGGAAATGGGTGAGAGCATTTAAAGATGGCCGCACAAATGTGCATGATGAAGAACGGAGTGGGCGTCCTTCGGTCGTTAATGAAGATTTGGTGCAGAAAGTGGACGAAAAGGTGAGAGAAAACAGACGCTTTACAATTTCATCATTGTGCGACTGCTTTCCTCAATATTCTCGTAGTGTTTTGTATCGCATTGTGACCGAGAACTTGAATTACCGGAAATTGTGTTCACGTTGGGTTCCAAAAATGTTGACGGATTTGCACAAAACCCAACGTTTAGGCAGTGCATTGACTTTCCTTGAGCGGTACCACAATGAAGGTGAAGATTTTTTAGACCAAATTGTTACTGGTGACGAAACATGGGTGGCCTACGTCACACCAGAATCGAAAAAACAATCCATGGAATGGCGACATTCATCATCACCCAAAAAAGTGAAGTTTAAGCAAACAATTTCTGCCCGGAAAATCATGTGCACAGTTTTTTGGGACAGAAAAGGAGTATTGCTAGTGGAGTTTCTGCCTCGTAATGAGACAATCAATGCAGCGTCTTATTGTGAGACATTGAACAATCTGCGTCGTGCAATCCAGAACAAAAGACGTGGCAAGTTGAGTAAGGGTATCGTTGTGCTGCATGACAATGCCCGTCCACATGTGGCTAATTGGACCAAAGATCTCATCAAATCTTTTAAATGGGAAACTCTAGATCATCCTCCATACAGCCCTGATCTGGCGCCAGGCGACTACCATTTGTTCCTGCACTTGAAGAAACACCTGGGTGGTCAGCGTCTTCAAGACGATAACGAAGTCAAAACATTTGTGATACAGTGGTTAACAAGTCAGGCGGCAGAATTTTATGAGGAGGGTATTCAAAAACTGGTGCCACGTTATGACAAGTGCCTCAATATTCACGGAAATTATGTAGAAAAGTAGATTAAGGTACAGGCTTTCATGTAAAAATAAAATTATTGCGATATCTTTGCATGTCTTTTTTTAATTCCAAAACGGTACTTACTTAAAAAACATGCCTCGTAGTTTTAACTTAAGGGGCAACTGACATCAAAATTTTCGATACTATAAGATTAAATAATTAAATAAAACTGCGCAATTGCATAATACATAATTTAATTTCGAAAATTTTTATTATTTATTTAATAAAATGAACAAATATTCGCTATTTCCTGAACAGGGCAGAAAAACTTCTTCAGATAGGAGGAAAGTCGATGACATCATATGAGCGAAAGGAGTTTCCAGTCCTGTAGTCACTACCGCTAAAGTCTCATTCATTCAACGGAGGTCAAGCTGAGATCAACTCGAAAAAAATTCTCGAGAAAAATGTTTCAGCCTTGAATCTTTATGATCCCATTCTTGTCAACTAAATAGTTTCCCAAAACGGAATAACATGGAATTCTGTGGGAGCGCGTGCAATATCAACGGCAACCATAAAGATTCAACCCAGACCCATTTTCAAGGCAACTCGATTGTTGCTCACTCGAATAGAATATAGAAGGGGGGGGGGGGCAAACTGGTGATGATTCTGTTGCTCTGAACTAAAATTATAAAAAATTATAAAAAAACACCTGCTAAACTGCCGTGTTATTTTTTGGTGAGTTTTTTTCAGACTAAATTTGCTGTAAACATCTCTTTTTAAAATCTCATAAAAATGTCAATTTACATAGAACTGTTTATTAGTGAAATCGAAAAACAACCTGCTCTTTGTTGATTTTAAGTTAAAAGAATAATTAGATAAAAATCTTAGAGAATTATGAGCAGAAATATGCAAACAAGTTTATTCAGGACTTGGAATAAGATAGGCTATATAAAATTTTTTTTGTTTTATATTTTTTAACTACAGGAAATTCGTTTCGCATATTTCCCCCCCCCCCCCCCCAAACGATGTAGGCATGTGTTTGTATATGTGGTAAGGAAAAAGTATAGTAGTCTCATTGAGGTTATATATATCAGTTCGTTATAGGAGGGGGAGGGGTCTGGTGGGCACAGCCTCTTAGTGTTTAAAAGATAAATTCAAATAAATTCTTTCCTTGGTCACATGATCAGTCATCGCGCGATGTGCAGAAGTGAACATTAACCAATATTTATAACAGACAAGTTTCAGCGATTAGCACCGCCATCTGATGAGAAAAAAATAAACGTCTGAAGGAGATCTCCAGTCACCAGCTCCTTTCTCACTGTTCACTGTTGCGGTTGCCATGCATTAATTATGGAAATAAATCACTCCTAGAATCACTTGGCACCTTTTTTCAAGTCAGACGAACTTAAGAAATAGCGGATAGCTAAAATTAAGAAAGATAGTGAGCCAAAGTTTAAAGTGACAGAGGTGAGCGTTGTTTACTCTGCTCATTTTAAAGACCGTGATTTTCACCAGCTTTTGAACTCCACAAAAAATATTTGAAACCTGGAGCAGTCTAATCGTTATTTGATTGGATCCGTAAGAGGCTGATAAGACAATAATACATTTTAAAAAACGCCAGTACAGCTCTGATCAGGGATTTCAGTTAGTTGTGCTGCTTTTTTAATGCAATTCTAAGACTGCATCAATGTGATGACAGTTTGTACTTAATCTGCGAATAAAGAAATGGTTGATGATATATATAACAAAAAAATATAAACTGAATATTCACACAATATGTATTTGGCTAAGTTTTATTTCATCGTACTAACAACTCGCTTGAACATTAAAGCATTTTTTATTGGACTTCAGAGGTTGAACATTTTAAATAGAATTTCATTTGCTCAGCACGGCATTCCCAATATACATTTGAATTTCTTCATAACTGAACAAGATGCACACCTTATTGAGAAGGTCTGACTCTTATTTTAGAGCAAACTTCTTTCCTTCAAGATGCGTATTTTAACACCTTACATGTACCCTTTGTCTAAGAGATAACTTGATAATTTTATTTGATTTCATTGCCATATCACTCGTCTTGCCAATGAGATAAGAGTTCCAGCCTCACAATTAAATTTTCAGAATAGAAGTGTTTCCCATATAGGGATTAAATGCTGGGTGCAATTACCAACGTCGCTCGCAATTTGTATACGACAACGAGTTTACTACTCCCTGCCAACACGGGTTTGTACCAAAAAAAAACGTAGAAACCGCATGTCATGAATTTATAGAATTCACTTCGAGCGAAATGGCTTCTAACAAATGGCTTCATTTTTATGTTGCAGCTGTTTACGTTGACTTTGCGAAAGCTTTTGATTCGGTACCCGTTGACTTGCTTTTATACAAATTATCAAATTTTTATGGTATACGTTGGCTCCCTTTAGAGTGGCTAGAGAGTTTTCTTATCAATAGAACTTATTTTCTCATCTACTCAGAAATATCCTCACATTTGCTAACTAGGAACTTAGGTGTGCCCCAGGGCTCAATTCTTTCACCTTTACTCTTCTCTCTGTTTATAAATGATTTACCCCTGGCTTTATCATCTAGTATCCCCTTTCGAATAATCTTATATGCTGACGACGTAGCGCTTATTGCTGCAAGCCAAGTTGTTGACCTAATGATTTCTACGCTGAACATCGTGCTTACAGAATTGAAGATCTGGTCTGATAAAAATTCGATGCAAGTAAACTCAGAAAAAAACTAAAACCATGGTCTTCTATCAGAGAAATAAACATGGAGTACCTTACTCTGTCCCTTTGTTTTATGAGGGTAATTTACTGTCCACAGTATCCTCATTTAATATTTAGGTCTTATTATTTCCCACGATCTTAACTGGGACCAGTACATTGATTCTTTATTAATTAATTTGAACACAAAACAAGGTATTATCTCTAGATTATACTATTTGCCTCCTAAAATTCTTTTGTTATTATATTATGCGTGGATTCACTCCTCTCCGCGTTCCAATATAATTTTCTGGGGATCCTCTACCTCATGGAACCTTACACTTATATTTAAATTTCAGAAATGGTTTCTCCGAACCTTCCTCAGAATTCCAAAACTTTCATCAGTGTCTCGATATTTTAGCAATTTTCACATTCTTACTGTCTATCAGTTATTTTTAGTTCGCGTTTGTGCCTTTGTTTTTATAGCCGCGAATTCAACTTCGACAATTTCTACTCCTATTAAGTTAGCCGTTAATGCTGATAATCATCGTTATCCAATTAGAGCGTCTCATGATCTAAATATTCCGTAGTTAAACATAGTTACCGTCGATGTTGTCTTTCTTATATAGGCATAAGATGTTGGGCTCTTTTACCGCATGAGTTACGTTCAATACCGGTTTATCCAATTTTTTACAAACTTTTAAAGCTTTTATGTTTCTCATTTACCCTTGGCTATTCGGATTTAAATGTAGATTGATAGGACTGTTACTTTGGGATTTGTTTATATTAATTACTTTTATCTTAGTATTTTGTCTGTTAAAGTCCAAGAACGTTACTATTATTACCAGTTTAATTTATTTTTTGATTTGCAGTACTTTTTGGATAAGTAATAGTAACTGTTTACGCTTATGACCAGTTATAGTCAGATAACTCTGTGTTGGCATTTTAGTTATTCTTTCTTTGTTTTAAGTTGTCCCAGTGTTTAATTTCTGTCCCGAATTGGGTAATTTTATTTAATGTACGTTGGCCCTGGGAAGCCTTCTTTGTCGGTCAGATTTTTGACCATACTGGCTCCCCACGGGCCCAATGTAACACTTTAACTAAATAAAAAATAAAATAAAAATAAAAGATACGGTCTTTGCAACCTTAATCTTCGTTCTGAAGAGCTCTTCAGACCTTCTGTTTTTATAATTTACCTATCAATCTGCAACTTTCTAAATTGTTTTAATTTACCTTTGCTATATCATTTCTTAAATAGAAACATTTTTTTGTTTTGATTATGCAATTCATCATCTTTAATGTTAAGTAAGCTATCAGGGGCTACTTTTTTTCTTTTTAGTTTCTCATTGTTTTATACCCTATCATAGCTTTATCATTAGTTTGTTTCAACTACTATCTCAGGAGCTCTATTTGTTTTATTTGTTTTTGCCTCAGATTGCTTATCAGTTTTTTAGTTAGATTTAATTATTAAGCCCATAGATTTTTTTGTTATATCTTACTAACCATTAGTTAGTTATTTACTATTACCGTTAGTTATTTACTATTACTTACTAACCATGTTTTTTAATTTACAGTATAACTCGGATAATACGAACTCGGTTAATATGAAAACCCGCTTAATACGAAATTACTTTTGGTCCCGGTCCCGTTTGTTTACTTTCCTTGAAAAATTACCCTATTAATACGAACTGTTTTTTCGAAAAACCCGGTTAATACGAAAAAAAATTTGCTAAATAAATGAATTTCTTACTAAAAAACGATTTTAACAGTCAACTATGATTGGATAAACAGTGTAGAGCAGCAAATATCCCACAAGCTACACTTTTGCAAATATGAGACGCCATTTTTGATCCTGAAATTTTGTTTCGGTAACATGCAAGAGAGAAGCTAAGGGTAAAGGAAGCTTTGGATACAATAAAAACTTACCTAGTGACGAAAGAAGATATCAGCGACAATGATTTTAATGCTTTCTTTTCTTTGAATGAAAAAATTGATAAGCGTTGGCAGAAACGATTTAAGTAGTCGCAAATAGAGAACTATTTTCATAAATTGTAATTTTTGGATGAATAAATATAGTTATATATAGTAAAAGCAGTTTATTTACAGTAAATATTCATGACTTATGACTTGTTTCTATTGTTCCTGGATAATATGAAACCCGGATAATACAAAAATATTTGTTGGCCCCCCAACGAGTTCGTATTATCAGGGTTATACTGTATACTGTTCTTCTCACAGTGCCCTCCTGGCCTAACTTGTTGGTTTTTACCATACTGGCCTCATAGGGGTCTATTGTAATTCTTTTAACCCATTGAAATAAATAAATAAATAAATAAATAAATAAATAAATAAATAAATAAATAAATAAATAAATATGTTGTTGGACAACATGATATAAGATGATATAAGATGATATCTAAGAGTAGAAGATTTTCAGATTGATTCCCCAAAACAACATTTCTTTCATTATAATTTTCTTCGCGTATATGTTCTCCGTACGGGAAGAATATGTTTCTATCTTCTTGGGCATTTTTCCATGCTCTCACAGTGTGGCGCTACTGCATCTGCGCATGCGTCGAAGATGCTGTGAAACTTGTCTATTAGATATATTTATGGGCACCGGTTCATCCCGATTGTAAGAGAAATTGACACGGGTGTGAGAAACGAACGGGTGAAGAGCGAAATCATTACAACTGACGAGTCTAACTGTTAATCAGTCAATAATAGGGCATGTTAACAAACCAATCGACAACTGAATAAATATGTAAATATGAATTGATTTAACGATATACAAGGGTTGGGGCAAAAGTCATGGCAACTATTTTTTTTCTTGAAGATACCAGTCCGGTTAGAAAATGTGACATATACAGATGAAAGGACAAGGTGTTAACTACATGTGTGGACAATGAACAGCACTGAAATATCGTAACACACTAATTTATTACGGTAGTATACAGGGCAATATGGCCTTCACGATGCAAAAGAATGACAACACAGTACACATAAAGTTGACATGACAAACCTGGGCCTAAAGACCCTCAAAGTAGTCCCCTGCTACTGTCACCACACGCTGCCAACGATGTGGGAGGCGCTGAATACCATCAGCCTCAGCATTTACCACACCATGTGTGAATCGGGTCACCTGTTGGCGCACAGCATTAGACTTTCCTACCCACCGTGCTACTGTACGGTATGGTAGGGCATTATTCCCAAGGTCTTCCACTAATTCACTGTGACATTCCATAGCATTTCTCCCTCGGAGAACGGCTATTTTGATGTAAGCGCGCTGCTCAACACGGGTTACTTCCATCTCGCACGACACTCACCAACTGACTGATTTCACAGCCCTCACTGTGCTACTACCAGCTATCACAGAGACATCTGTTGTTCTGCATACACACTATGCCTGCAGAACTTCCATATGACACATATACATTTGTGGTCCGTTCACATATCTACAAGAAAAAAAATAGTTGCCATGACTTATGCTCCAACTCTCGTATATAATTTGCCCCTTATATATAATTTTCACACTTTGGGAAAGAGTTAAAGGGTGATTCAGTCAATTTCTGACCATTTTGTACTATGATGTATTGACCCATTAATGTTCACAAACAGTAACATTTCAGTATGATATTTTAGGCAGTTCGGAGTTTTTATTCCCGTGGAAAAGTCTTTATGATATACGCAATGTGGCCACCATGAACGTTTTGAACTGCTCGCAGCCAAATGGTGAAGTTGTTCATAACTCTATCCAGGATTTCTGCATCCACAAGGGTGCAGCAGTCGATGATGCTTTGTCGTAGCTGGTCTAGGGTTCTTGGTGCTGTGTAGTGAACACACTGTCTTTAAGGAACCCCCAGAGATAAAAATCGCATGGGTTTAGGTCAGGACTCGCAGGCGAACAGATTTTTTGGTAGGGGAATCGACCAACCTTGTGCGAACATTTTCGACAACTTCGGCCATTCGAACACGAGATTCGCTCCCACCTTTTTTCTTGCCTTTAACACATCCAATGGCACGATATTGCTTGACAAAATCCATGATTGCATGCCTGCCTGGTGCGTTTCGATGGTTATATTCCTTCCGGAACTTTCTTTGCACGGTTACAGGTGATTTTGTCTCGAAATACCATTCGACAACCTTGCATTTCTGCTCTGTTGATAAAGCGGGTGCCATTTTCCAACAATACGATTTTCTTGCAGCGCCGTTGCAACAATACAAACTCCAACTATTTAGAAATTCAATATGGTGCTCATATTCTTTCAATTGTTTATCCCTAATGCACGTCATTCGAGTGAAATGGTCAGAAATTGACTGAATCACCCTGTATAATATAAACAAGAGTAAAAAATGAGAAACACGATGAGAGGCCAAAGCCACAGTTCATGTATAAATTGCTCACTTTTTAAATCTTGTAACTTTTACTTGAATATTTGAAACCGACACATATATTCATCAAATAATGAAAAATAAACTAAAATTCAAGTTCGTTACAAATTTGAACCCGAATAACGCTAGTGCAACAAAGAACATTTCAATGTAAGTGGATCTAATTTTTTATTTGGATTTTTCAAAATTAAGGATAGAAAATGATCGAAAAAGAAAAATGATGATGAGTTATTCTATGTTAGATAGCCAAGACGATTCTCCAGTGTGATGTCACGCCTAGCGGTGAAGTGAGGCGAAGCTCAAACGAGATGAGTTTTAAAAACCGATGTTTGAAAAATTATATTTAAAAAACAACTTAAGTTATAAAAATTTTATAAGTCGAATTAGAGTTAGTCGATGGTCCTTTATGTTATAAAATAATAAAATTGATAGGTGATTTTTGGTGTCAGTTGCCCTTTAATATCAACAAATAGAGGTAACCATTAGAGTGCTCCCGAAGCTCTATTTCAACTTGTATGGCAGTAATGATTAAAACATTAATTTCTATAGAAGGGCGGCACCGACGTCATCAAGTGACATCACGGTGGTGTCATGTGTCCCAGCAAGTGGCAAAACAAGCTTGATTACATATGCGATACAAGTGGATTTGGTGTTGTCATGGGCTTGGTTACGCTTTAAAACAGTCTGAATTATCATGAATGATTATTATGAGTCATTAAATGAGAATTTAAAGCATGACAATCAGCTAAAGTTAGAAAATAATGGAATCTCGGATCCTGTTTGAGGAGGATTCCACCCTTTTCACCCGAGAGCTCTGATCCATTTTCCCCTTCGTTTTTCGTCTTTGCTTGGAAACGAATAAAACTACATCCCTGAACCCTTCCCGTGCCAGCAGCTTTTAATTATTTATTAATTTGAATGAAATAGATGTAGTTTTAAACAATACATAATTTTAGTGACTTTTAGCTTAAGCGTTTCGAAGCTTTCGCGTGTTCTGAATGGCATTTCATCTTAAGAAATATCAGTCGGTCCCTCATTTTTTGAACATCATGGCATGTTGAATTTTTTAACCTTGTTAGATATTATAGATTGCGTGAGTTAGTTATTATATTGTGATTTACAAATCACCCGTTAAATTGTATTTTACAATATTTTCAAACGGGTTGAAATTGTAAAGCAACTACAAGAAATCTATTTATATTTCATAAAACACATAAAATTTAAAAAACTTTTTTTCCCACATAATACCTTTTGTTTGTGAAATGATTACCTGATCATATACGAAATTCTATTTTTAAGTGTAAATCATTACGTGTATATTAAAAGTTTGCAGATATTTTAACGTAATTTATATGTTAATTTTAAATGAGCAGAGAAATAGTTGATTCTTAATGTTGGTTTTAAACAATGTTATTTTTTATTTTAGGTGCGATTTTAATTTTTTATCATATTTAATTTGTAATTGTAATTATTTGTACTGTTTTTCATAATTATTGTTATTTATTTTACGTTTTTTAATTGAAACTATTTATTTTACGCTTTGTTGATGCAGCAAAATCTTCGAAATGATTAGCTAAAAGTCAATAAACTTAAGTATTGTTTAAAGTAAACCCTACCAAATTCATATTCACTATAGCAATACAACACCCTGAGACCATGAATATGATTTATTAATTTGAGAAGAAAAAATTCACCGATTCTTTGCTCTTTTAGTAGAGAGAGACACGCCAAGCTTGCTCAAAAGTATACAACTGCCACTCATTTTGCCACTCCAAATGCTTTTGATTTCATGGATAGAGGGGGCAGCTATCACTCTAACGTCAAGTGCCGCCCCTCTATTAATAATACCAAACATTTTTCTTTGTTAATATTAATTAAACATTATATAAATATAATCAATAAAAATAATTTTTGCATCTGATAAAAGATTCAAGAATGTAAATATAACAAAGCGTATACATAACAAATAATAATAATAATAATAATAATAATAATAATAATAATAATAATAATAATAATGTAACGACAACCAGAGTATCCAACCAGATAAACTGGAGGAGAAAACCCGAATTGTCTCCCAACAGGCAACAGCCCAAACGAGGTTAATGGAATAACATATAAAATAAAGGAATATAAAAATAAAGATCATAAAGACCAAGTCTAATAAGACTTATAAAAGACAATAAGAAAAAAGTAAAAAAGAAAAATTAAGATAATATAGAAATAAGATTAATAATATTACTAGGACAGGACAAAAATATAGTAGAAACAGAGATTAACTAAAGAGACTAAACAGTTAATAGAAAGTTTTCAGAAAAAAGAGAAAGACATTTATCATTAAAAATATTGGCAGCAGTATAATACCTATTACAAATATCCATTAATTTAAAAGCTGGGTCAAGGTCCATCACGTTCGTCCTCCTTTTACCCATGAAAGCGAGAGAGTGAGGTAACGTTTTGGAATTAGAGACATTGAACCCTATCAATTCAAGGGTCCGAGGCATATACACTTCACCACCAATAATTTTAATCATCATATTGAACAAAGCCTTGTTAACGATATTCTGAAGATCGAATAAAGACGCCAAAGAGGCCTTGTCAGCAAGAACAAAAATACGAAGAATAAAGCGGTTAAAACTGTAAAGTTTGGACTGTAACAAATCAAGCAATTGAGTCCTCCCCAAGTACCAAATTGCAACTGTATAAAGAATTTTCGGCAGAACAACTGCTTTATACGAGGTCTGTTCAAAAAATACGTAGACTGACGTCATAAAACAAAATATACTTTATTCAGAAGTTACACATCTGGGTCCCCTTCAAAGTACTCTCCTCCCCGACGCACACACTTATCCCAACGGTGTTTCCACTTTTGGAAACAGTCATGGAACGCTTCTTTTGTGATGTCCTTCAGCGCCTTCGTCGCATTTGCCTTTATGTCGGGAATCGTCTCAAATCTCCTTCCTTTCAAAGGTCTTTTGAGTTTGGGAAACAAGAAGAAGTCACAAGGAGCGTTTTCATCTTCTTCTGAGCGTTCAAGCAATTCCTGACAAACCTGGACGCGATGGGCTTTTTGGTCGTCCGTCATCAGGCGTGGAACAAACTTCGCAGCAAGGCGGTGCATCTTCAATTTTTCGGTCGAAATCTCGTGACATGATCCAACTGCTATCCCACACTCTTCATTTAACACAAAATTTCACAGCAGCTCTTTGCTCGTTCAAGTCACTCATTCTAAAAATCCGCCAAACGAAAAAAACACACTTCACAAACAACCACGTAGATAATCAACCAATACTGATATTTGCAATCAAAAAACTGCCTTGTAATCAGCGGATCTGTCAGAAGATGGCGACACCAAACGATTTTGATTGGGACCAACAGGGCCCGCGCAATTCAAACAGTCTACGTATTTTTTGAACAGACCTCGTATATGTGCAGGAAAGTCTTTTGTTTAATGAAAAAAACAGCTAATCGTTTGATTATTCCCAAACGCTTGCTGACCTCTGGTATAAGGGATTCCAAATGATTGGTGAATGTAAGCTTAGAATTGAAAACTCCTCCTAGATCTTTCATACGAGCACGGCATTGAATCTTAACAGATCCAATACCAAAATTGAATTCAAAATCAGACACTTTCCTCGAGTAAGATACGTAAAAAGTTTTCGACATATTTATGGCGAGCCCATTACTACGAACCCACAGATAAACAGAGTCTAAAGCTTGGGACAAATTAAAACAGTCTTCCCAGCCACTAATAACCGAAAACATCTTCAAGTCATCTGCGTACAGGAGGAACTTAACCTTCGAAATATTCATATAATCGGCAATATCAGCCATAATAAGATTAAATAAGACGGGGCCAAGCGGTGAGCCCTGAGGGACACTGCTACGAATTCTTACCAGCGCATACGCCCCGGTCTCGTTCTTAATAATAAAACTTCTATCAACTAGAATTGAATGGAATCAATTCCTTAAATTGTCAGGAAGGCCTACTTTCTCAAGCTTCAATAGCAAATGAGAGATGTTCACACTATCGAAGGCTTTACTAAAATTGAGATTCAGCACATCGACCAGTTTTCTTTGGTCAACTTGAGACGCCAAATATTGCATCAAACAGGCCAAGTTCGTGGTAGTAGATCTCAGTTTTCTAAAGCCATGTTGTTCCTCTGGCAAAACTGGATCTATAAAAGATGCCAGATAAGATGCAACATAGGTTTCTAAAACTTTAGCTGGATACTGAACAATGGTAATAGGTCTAAAGTCATTCAACATTTTAGGTTGCACTCGATTAAAATGGGTTAC
Source organism: Rhysida immarginata (assembly GCA_023313115.1). NCBI lineage: Eukaryota > Metazoa > Arthropoda > Chilopoda > Scolopendromorpha > Scolopendridae > Rhysida > Rhysida immarginata. The sequence goes on along the minus strand of JAHWFO010026326.1, from coordinate 246,424 downwards.
ATGGGGAACCCCTCCCACAAGTAGCATTGGGCCAGCCCCCGCTCGATACGTTGATATTCCGCAAATTAGCAGATTCCCATTTTTATATCCTGGATTGGTCATGGTAATTTTTATGTTAAGTAAAAAAAAAAAAAAAAAGTTCGACAAATGGAAATCGACGATATGAAATGTGAATCCGATTCAGTGTGATTCTCAAATCGAGGAAAACAAATAATAAATCATTTTCAAATAACGATTTTTCAAATAGAGCATGGGTTTCGCGTTTTTAAAATCAAATTTAATAAATATTTAGCAGTTAGCAGCGTTTTTGACCAATTTTTTCATGTTTAGCATGTCCAAATCTATAAAAGACAATTGTTACTTTTTTTTTTAAAGAATCCATGCATAATCGCTATTGTTGGCTGGCGGTTATCCGGGTGGCGGTTATCCGGGTGGCAATTGTCCTAGAACCCAAATAACTTAGTAGAATAATCATGTCCTTTTCCTAAAGTGTGGTTCGCAAAGGATGAAACACCCAATTTTGCATTCTTTATGCAAGCAATAAGCTCACTCATTTGCTTTGTAACACCTCTGTGACCTGCCTAAGTAATAATGACTGCACATGGCCCATTTACAATTGTACAATCACACACTGGTTCGATTAACTGGAGTGCGCCCTGTCCCCACTTTCCCCCTTTTCTTTTTAGGGTTGTTTGACGTCATCTTGTCTTAAACAGCTTGGATTGGTTGCTTTCTTTTTTCTTTGCTTGAATGAGTCTTAAAATTTTTTGATAGTTTGTCATTTGCTTATAAATTCTCTTCCGATTGTTAATCACTCATTGATAAAGAGAGCATAGTATGTACATTTGGGTCATTATAATGTATTTTTGTAGAATTGTGGTTTGGTATTGTTGTTTGAAGGTGTCCAAAACTATAGTGGAAATTTTTATGGCATCTCCTTTGGATGTGCAATAAGATACAGTGCTCCCTCTATACCATGGCAACTTACTCAATATAATGAATTGTTTCCCTGAAAATAAAAACTGAAGAGTCATTCAAATTGGTGGCGATGGCTGATAAAATCATAGTTATGCTTTTAAATATCTACGTCAATCATCAAATATTTACGTTTTCACAATTTCCAAACTTAAATGTTAGCAATTTCCTTAAATTTAAAGTAAATAACAGGAAGATCGTCTCCTTTTTATTATAATAATTCATCCCAAACTTTGTTAACGGATCAGATTGTGACGCACAAAATTTCTCTTTCACCTTGTCCCGACAACAGGAATTGGCAACAGTTGAAAATAAACATGGCGGCTGCTTTGCTACGATTCTGTCAACAGGAATCGGCACAGATGATTACTTGAAGCTAGAGCCCATTCTGATCTCTACGATAAATTTATGTCGCTGCTTATCGGGTAACTCTGCCAGGATTGCAGGGATTACTGAAAGCACAGATTATGTTTTAATCTGTGACTGAGGGTCAGATAATTAAGGGTAGAAGGACCATGAATGGAAAAAACACTCACATGGAAGTGAAGGCCGTTCATAATAAACTTTTATTTTCAAACGTGAAATAATTAATGTTGTTTTTTTTTTTTTCATTAAGTACTCCTTTGAATTTGTGCCCGCCCCCGCGTGGGAGGGGCCCTGCTATAAGGAGTCGTTCGCCACTGGTATCATCATTCAGTGCGCATCTCTTCTGCGCATGCAAGAGATTTCCCTCTCCTCTGCGTATGGGCGCTAATTGCCCACCTTCCTCCCCCTCCACCTTCCTTCACTCTTTACATCCCCCCTTTCCTACCCTTCTCTTTGCCACATTCAGCCTCCAACATTCCTAAAGCGAGCATCAAGAAAGTGAATTCTACTCGTAAAGATCAAAAATCCTCTTGTTAAATTCAAATACATTATCATTAGCCTTGTTTGTATATTTTAGAACTGACAAAAACAATACATTTGTGTTAAAAAATGTCTTTGTAAACATTTGGTAAATAAAATGTATTTTTTTTTATATTTAAAATATATTTTTACTTTTGACCTAAACATCAATCCTTTCAATTATGAACGTTAACTGCTCGATTAAAAATGAAAAATCCTACTGCTAATTTATATCAAAATGATCCATTTTTTAAAAATTGGTCTGTACTTTTTCATATACAAGAATTATATTGATTTATATAAATTCAACGTGAAGACAATTGTACAGGATAGTGATAGGTGGAGAAAGAGGTTTTAAGTCTGGACCTGCCAATGGACAGAACCCTCTTGATGATGATGATAAATTGATCTAAAAATCTCCAATAAATTATTTAGAACTCAAATAAATTATTAATGTATTTCTTCTTTTATATTATAAAATATACTATGCTTGAATAAGATCCTTGGTTTATTTTTTAATTGGTTTCTGTGTTGGGTTCCAAATAATATCCACCCAACATTATTATTCACAATGATGATAAATTGAACGTTTTGAGAAATTTAACAAAATCTAAAGTTTAGGTTTGAGAATAACAATAAGATCTCCCTCTCCTCTGCGCATTGGTGTTAATTACCCCCTTTCCTTCCCTTCCCTTCCCTTTTTACTCCTGCCACCCTCGCTCTCTTTACTTCCACCCCCCCCCCCCACCCCTATTTCTAAAGTTTGTTGAATTTCTCAAAATGTTCAATTTATCATCATTGTGAAAAGAAAAAAAAAACGTTGGGTGAATATTATTTGGAACCCAACACAGAAACTAATTAAAAAATAAACTAAGGAATTTATTCACGTATCTTCACACTGAATTTATATAAAGCAATATGATTCATGTATATGGAAAAGTACAGACCAATTTTTAAAAAATGCATCATTTTGATATAAATTAGCAGTAGGAATTTTCATTTTTAATCGGGCAGTTAATGTTCATATTTGAAATGATTGACGTTTAGGTCAAAAATAAAAATAAATTTTAAATATAAAAAAAAATTAAATGCATTTTATTTACCAAATGTTTACAAAGACATTTTTTAACACAAGATGTGTTGTTTTTGTCAGTTCTAAAATGTACAAATAAGCCTAATGATAATGTAATTGAATTTAACAAGAGGATTTTTGATTTTTACGAGTAGAATTCACTTTCTTGATGCTCGCTTTAGGAACGTTGGAGGCTGAATGTGGCCAAGAGAAGGGTAGGAAAGGGGGGATGTAAAGAGAGCGAGAGTGGCAGGAGTAAAGCCTGAAAGAAGGTGGAGGGGGAGGAAAGCGGGCACTTAGCGCCCATACGCAGAGGAGAGGGAGATCTCTTGCATGCGCAGAAGAGATGCGCACTGAATGATGATACTAGTGGCGAACGAGTCCTCTGCTATGAGGCCCCAGTGAATACCAACTTCACACGCAGTGGATGGTGCGGGTTTCGATACTTGCTAAGCTGTGTGATTCAAACAGGGAACAACGCTATATGGTAAAACGAACATACAATTTATTCTAAACTCTTTGCATAATACATTTATAACAACCAAAATTTGCATGCAAATTACTAATTAATGTGGACCACGAAATCATTAACAAAGTAAAAAGACATTTTTTAAAAACCCCAATTTAACATGTAAAGAACATCCAATAAGACGCTAAAACAATGCTAACATCAACTTCAGTTGTCCAGTTTTAGCCGCTCAGGTCCCCAGGGCACTTACTCCCATGAACTATCTGTAAGTATTCCACTTAACAATAGGGTTCGCCTAAAGTTACTACAATTATGCTACCGCTCATTCATGCCTCAAATAAATGATAAGGAATTATCAATTTCCAAAACTATACATGAATACAGAGGCTTGAGCCAATGTTCACTGTCAATCCTCTCATTTGATGCAACTACCAACAGTTCTGCGCTTCCCAACACACTCCGTTTCCTAACCAACTGACTCACATGAGAGACCACAGAGAGTGTCGTGTCTCTCTTTAAATTCACCATCAGTTCTCATTCGGTTTCAAATTACGGAACAGAGAATCTGAAGGACAGGGAGAGAGACAGTAACCCCTATCGCAAAATAATAAAACGTCGGAGACGCAAAAGACCCCTCTTATGTCGTCCCACGCTGGAACACAGCGCTTATAACGGAACCTCGCTATAAAATAACTAAACTTGCGCTGGGTGTGAACATGTGCTTTTGGGCTTACTGCATAAGCAGACATGTACGAAATACATCGTTAACTTTATGCTAATAAACATATAACAGTTCTCTTACGTGTATATTTTGCAATAAAACAACTAAAAGCATCACTTCAGTCTAGTTTCGCTACAAACAGCAGTCATAAACTCACTGTACCGCTGCATTCAACAGCTGTTTCTCTAGGCGTTGCGCTATATTTCCACTGTACATTTTTTTAAACGATGGGATAAAAGAGTGGCCGTGACGTTTTAACTCACAAATAAAAACAGAAAGGTCTCACCATGGATGTCCTCTCACTGGGCATGTAACTTCTTATCTTAGTAGCATCTGAACAAACAAACGATGAAGAAAAGATCGATCTTTTAAAAACCTTTCTATCTTTTCACTGGTTGACAACATGACATCGACAAATCTTTTACTTTAAAGTCTCTCGTCACCAGACTGTATTACTTTTCACTACTAAAAGTAATATTCGTATTCATAATAAACTAGGTAATGCTTATTACGCTAATATGCTGCCCGATGAAAATTTTCATTGTATTGGCGGCATTCCAAAACGCTCACAAACGTCGAGCGATCTCTCTTGCATGCAGCCAAGATAGCAATAACAAAAAAACACTCAATATTTTTTAAGAGAAGTAAAACACGAAGAGATTGTCATCTCTTCTCAGAAATTCTCCTGCTACAACAAAGAAAATACTGTGTTTCTATTCCCATTGTTACAGTATTTGGCTGTAACAAAGCAAATAGCGATCTTAGACAACTCTTAAATAAACAACGATGAATCATGTCATATTCATTAATATTTTTACTAAAAAAAAAAACAGCACACACTGGACAAGTTTCAAGGCTCATTACACGGTAATAATAAGATAATTACAATGTATAAGCCCCCCCAAAACAAAACAAGTCAACTAATTCCCATATTACTCAAGCACCAGCTGAGCACGGAACTGCATGCCCCCCCCCTCACATCTGTCCCAAAGTAACCAGATGCAAAATAACCAATTTTTTGCATATATGACTGTAAACAAACCCCCCCTAAATTAAATAACACACTGGCTACAGTCACATATGCCCCCCCTTAACAGGAATACAGAAGAATCAAATTCTTCAATAAAACACTAAGCCACATGGCTTTTCCAATAATTCCTCCTACTACTCAGCAGGATTGCGGATACTACTAAATCAGGGCAACTCGCAAAAACCCAGCTTATGGCCTTTATACTGCCAGAATTTGTTGTCCTTTGAGGTCAGATCATTTCCTGACGTCTTTTTACGTGCACCCTTATGCTTGTCACACGCCGCTATCTTATTGGCTTCAGACATCGGGCGTGCCTTCCGCAGTACCGGTTCCCATATGAACTCCTTACACGATGAGGTGTCATATGTGGATACCGTTCCACTCCCACTGCCTCCTGGCTCCGCAGCCACTTTCTTTTTATCATCAATTGGGTCAGTTTGGGTTTCGCAATCCCACACCCATACCATTTCAACCGGTACATCCTCGAAATCAGTGCATGCATCCACCATCTCAATCGTAGTGGTATTGCTTGCATCAACGATCACCATCGTGGTTGCGCTGCTAGCATCAGCCATCTCAACCACTGTTGTGCTGCTGGCATCAATCATCTCAATTCTAACGAGTTCATCAACTGTCCCCACGGCTGCATCTTTTAGCACTGGGCTCCAATCATGGTGCTCCGCCATCTGTCTTTTTGAGCTTAACATACGCACACAGCTGCGTCTGACCACTGGTGTGTCACGGTACCTTAGACCTTTTACTTGTACACGGTTACCCGACAGTTCCCTCATGACTCTGAACGGTCCGAAGCGTACTCTGAGGCCTCCCCTGTGCTTTACAATCAACACATGGGCACCTGGATACAGGGAGCTTGCTCTTCTTGTATGATGCATTCAACGACGGATAGGGACTACCTTTTCCTCTGACTCCTCACAAGACGGTGACCGGATTTCACACACTGGACTTTTATTACCAGCAAGCGGGTCTTCACTAACCACTGTGGCAGAGGAATATACAAAGGATATCCCTTCAAGCACATCAGTGCCCAGTATGCCATCATATGGCCTATCCGAGAACGAATGCAATAGGAAATTGCAGCTGGATAATTCCCGCCCACGCAACTTGATGTCGAGAGTAACCCTCCTGTTTAACGTGCATACAGGAGTCATCCACATCCCGCACCATTTTATCTACTTCGTGTACAGGTACCAGCAACAGTTGGTGGCACACCTCAGAGTCTAAAAATGACACTTGAAAACCAGTGTCCACCAACATGTCATTCAATTGGCCCTGTACACGTACCCCGACTTGGTACAGTCAGTCCTGTCCACGTTTGAGGACAATAGGAGCCTCCTCCACAGGGGCAGCCTGGGTGGATCCGAATGAGTGCGTTGCTGATGACAGGCCCGGGCATAATGCCCCAGGGCGCTACATTTAAAGCAACTATTGTCCTTTTTAGCAGGGCACAATTTCTCCCCCCTTTCTTTTAACAATCTCTCCATCATTTGGTTTAACTCCGCAATGTCCTTTTTGCAGGAACATTCACCCTCTTTTGACTGTCCCGATTACTGGCACATCCCCTCTCTTTTCCCTTCACCTGCGACTCAGATTCATCTTCATCATCTGTTAATGAAGCGGCTCGAGCACCCAGCTCTGCACCACTCGACTCTCCATGTTGCCCGCGCTCGATCTCCTCAGTTTTGAGCGCACATTTGATAGCATCATCACTTTGGCGGCCAGCAGCTTCTTATGGGGTGTCAATGACCCCCGGTGGAAACGCTGCAACAACAGCTGCTCCCTGGACGCCTCCATTCCAGGGTTGTCCAGGAGGATCAGTCCATCGCGACCTGCAGTCGGCTGGCACAATCCATAACCGATTCCTTTCTGCATTGGGCAACATCATATATCTCTTTTCCAAAGTCCCGTTCTACTTTTACTTTGCTGAATATTTGTCCCAAGCGTGAACAAAATGTAGGGTAACTATCCACATTGAAAAGCTCGAACTCGGCAGCTTTCTGTGCTGCATTGATTAATTTGGCCTTGGCGATGGTCAATTTTATTTTCTCGGACCAATGCCCTAATGCTCCGATGCTTTCAATCGCCTTCAAGAATCCGGTGATGCTGATTCCAGTTCCGTCACCTGAAAACACTGGGACTGTTCCAGTGTACCCAGCCATTTTCGTGTCTGGGGCCTCCCCCACATTTTCCCCAGCAGCACCGTCATCCGGCATTATGCTACTGTGCTAATTTGTCACCAAAAACTAGAGCCCTACATTTAACCAAGTGTGCGCACTTGTCAGTGCTATTGCACCCTGCTTGAGAACAGCAGTAGTCGTCCTACACCCGTGGACTAGCAAGTCCCTGTTCGGGTGCCAAACGTGTGGGAGGGGCCCTGCTATGAGGCCCTAGTCAATACCAACTCCACACACGGTGGATGGTGCGGGTTTCGATACTTGCTGTGTGATTAAAACAGGGAACAACGCTATATGGTAAAACTAACATACTATTTATTCTAAACTCTTTGCATAATATATTTATAATGACCAAAATTTGCATACAAATTACTAATTAATGTGGATCCACGAAATCATTAACAAAGCAAAAAGACATTTTTTAAAAACCCCAATTTAACACGTTAAGAATATCCAATAAGACGCTAAAACAATGCTAACATCAACTTCAGTTGTCCCGTTTTAAGCGCTCAGGTCCACAGGGCACTTACTCCCATGAACTATCTGTAAGCATTCTACTTAACAATAGGGGTCGCCTAAAGTTATTACAATTATGCTACTGCTCATTCATGCCTCAAATAAAGGATCAGGAATTATTAATTTCCAAAACTATACATGAATACAGAGGCTTGAGCCAATGTTCACTGTCAATCCTCTCATTTGACGCAACTACCAACAGTTTTGCGCTTCCCAACGTACTCAGTTTGCTAACCAACTGACTCACACGAGAGGCCACAGAAAGCGTCATGTCTCTTTTAATTCACCATCAGTTCTCATTCGGTTTCAAATTACGGAACAGAGAAGCTGAAGGACAGGGAGAGAGACAGTAACACCTATCGCATAATAATCAAACATCGGAGACGCAAAAAACCCCTCTCCTGTCGTCCCACGATGGAACACTGTGCTTATAACGGAACCTCGCTATAAAATAGCATGCTAACTAAACTGCGCTGACAGTGAACATGTGCTTTTGGGCTTACTGCATAAGCAGACATGTACGAAATACACCGTTAACTTTAAGCTAATAAACATATAACAGTTCTCTTGCGTGTGTATTTTGCAAGAAAACAACTAAAAACGTCACTTCAGTCTAGTTTCGCTACAAAAAGCAGTCATAAACTCGCTGTACCGCTGCATTCAACAGCTGTTTCTCTAGGCGTTGTGCTATACTTCCACTGTACATTTTTTTAAATGACGGGATAAAAGAGTGGCCGTGACGTTTTAACTCACAAATAAAAACAGAAAGGTCTCACCATGGATGTCCTCTCACTGGGCAGGTGAATTCTTATCTTAGTAGCGTCTGAACAAAAACAATGACGAAAAGATCGATCTTTTCTTTGGTTAACAAGATGACATCGACGAATCTTTTACTTTAAAGTCTCTCGTCGCCAGGCTGTATTACTTTTCACTACTAAAAGTAATAAAGCAGGTAATGTTTATTATGCTAATATGCTGCCCGATGAAAATTTTCATTGTAATAGCAGCATTCCAAAACGCTCATAAACGTCGAGCGATCTCTCTTGCATGTAGCCAAGATAGCAACAACAAAAAAACACTCAATATTTTTTAAGAGAAGCAAAACACGAAGAGATTGTCATCTCTTCTCGGAAATTCTCCTACTACAACAAAGAAAATACTGTGCTTTCTATTCCCATTGTTACAGCTTCCCAGGCTCTTACTTGGCTGTAACAATGCAAATAGCGATCTTAGACAACTGTTAAATAAACAACGATGAATCATGTCATATTCATTAATATTTTTACTAAAAAAAAAAACAGCACACACTGGCATACATTGGATAAGCCCCCCCAAAACAAAACAAGTCAACTAATTCCCATATTACTTAAGCACCAGCTGAGCACGGAGCTGCACGCCCCCCTTCACATCTGTCCCAAAGTAACCAGAAGCAAAATATCCAATTTTTGGCATATATGACTGTAAACAGACCCCCCCCCCTAAAATAAATAACACACTGGCTGCAGTCACAAATTCATCAAAACGTATACAATAATTATAAAAATAAAAATAATTATCTGTTGGATTTATGTGACATAAGAAAATTACATTTTATTTATATTGAATATCTGAATTTTAAAGAATGTCATAGCAAACAAGTTTGGACCAAATAAATTTACTGAACCACAAGGAATACTTAATAATTACTAAAGACATGAGCACATTTTATCCGATATTACCGACGTAAAGATTACTAAATTATTTAAAATAATATGTTGTTTATTAATGATTGAATACTCTTTATACATACTTTAGCTTCTTTATTATGGTATGCACATGTATCATTAACTATTCCATTGTAACTAAATTCTTCTTCTTATCAATGTTTTTCTTTATGGGAGGCATTGTTGATGAGCACTTGGACACGCTAACAAATTGTACGTACAGTATAATGTTCCTCAGCATGTACATGATAGCAGTAAATTATCGCATTGGTTATCGTGGGAGGAAGTGGAATGGTGATAGCCACGTGAAGGTTCACGTGATTACCATGGAGGCGAAGCGACGTGGGAAAGTGCTTGAAAAATTCGAACGCTTGAAAAACTAAATGAAAACAAATGCTCGCATTACGAAGCCAGCTCGTATACTGAATCAAAATTTTTTATATATTTGTGCTCGTAATGCGAAACACTCGTTAACCGAGTTACTCATAATCAGAGGTTCCACTGTAGTACTTTTTACCTTGTATGCATGATGCTCTTCTTTTCCTAAGTAAATAGCACATTGCTTCACCCTGCTTTCTTCTGCCAATAGCTCTTTAAGCACTTTCTCGAACTTAAATTGATCATCTTTCCATCGATATACAATTTGAACAATCCCTTGCATACTTAAAGGTAAATACCTTATCAGTTGAAAGCTCTGATATATGTCCTCCAGCGAGTGTCCTGCTTCTTTCAACTCATTCATAATTTTTTTCAGACGAACGGCATAAAGACCAACATCTTCTCCTTGATCTATTCTACAATTAAAAAACGAATCTAATAGTTGTATGATTCGTGCTCGGGAGTCTGGTTTGAAATGTTCCTTCAGTTTTCTCCAAGCTTCAGCAGCATCATCTGTGTCAGAAATCAATGTTCTATATTCCTTGTGTACACTTAAGTAGATTGTTGAGTAAGCTCTATCTTTTCTCATATTATATTCCTTCTTTTCTTTAGAGCTTGCTGTTGCATCGGGCTCCACTTCTTTTCCATTTATAAATCCCCAACAGCCTCTATCCATTAGAATAACTTTCACATCATTGATCCATGTATGGTAATTGTCAGCATTCAGTTATCAATGGAGGGCTCTATACCTTTTTAATTATAGTAAAATGAAATCCAATAATTTCACTTGTTTATTTTAAACTTCTTATACTTCAGATCTTCTCTGTAATAGACACTCCTCTTCTAAAGACTTGGAAACATATTTGTACTGCAGGTCCATAACCCTGTTAGCATACAAATATGTTAGGCTTCCAATAAATATTGCAGAATGCATCAGTGTTTAATTTATAAAACACATATCTTTATTAGAAGAAAAGTCATCAAATGAGGAGATACAGTACATGAAAAATTATTAAATGACACTGACATTCATTGAAAACAGAAGATCTGAAAAAACTGACATTGATACAAAGACACTCATTCAGAACATCTTAAAGAACAGTAAGTAAAAAAAAATAAAAAATAAAAAAAAACTTAGCAACACAACAAAGGTGTATTATCTCATTGTTGAACATGAGGAAGCAAATACATTATTGGACATAGATGACATTTACTTTATCAGACTTAGGGCTGCAACACAACTACGTTACGAGGAGCTGGGCTAGTGAAGGTCTCATCCGAGTCAAACTTGCTAACCGAATCAAGTTTCCTGCCAGTTCAAATCACGTCTAGCATAAGCCCATAGTCTCAAACGAGTCGCTTACGAGTCGTGGAGGTGACGCAAAATTGGAGGCGTGTTCTGTAGAAAGTGTCATGTAACCATGGAAACGATAGCATGGCCGAGTTCCCCATGTAGCTTTATTGGACTATTTCTATCTGTATGAATGCTCTTCATTTTTTTTTTTGCTCTGGAATTCGAAATTTTAAAAACTTATGGGCTTGATTAACAGTTTCTCATTTACTATTTCACTACTTTTTTATTTTAAGGAATTATAAAAAAATTATTTAATAATTAAAATTAAAAAATAATTAATTATAATTTTAAAAGATTAAAATAGTTTTAAATACTTTTAAATATAAAGTTATTTTCATTTTTATTTTCCCTATGTGGCTTGTTTTATTTTAATCATTTTCTTCTTCTGAAAATACAGAAAAGTTTCCTAATAAACTGTATCTTTAAACTAAAATTTTGTAAGAAACACATGCCAGTTTCTTACAGGCTTTCTTTAGATTTGCCACATATCTTATTTTTTTTATTAGAATAATAGACATTTTTTTTTACAATTTCAATATTTTTAAATGATAAAAGCCAATTAAATATCGGATATAACGATGGTTTTTTTATTTTTTCTTTTTCTTTTTTTTTTTTTAATCAGAAAAGCTATAGAAATTTTGATTGTATTTTAAGAGTTAAATAGTTTTTGTTTTTTGCTATCATAAATTCAAACATTAGGGATTAAAACAAACTTATGTTCACATTCAAACATGCAAAAAATCAAATTAAGCAAGTCATATAAGACAAAAACTTATTAAATAGAGATATGCAGGAATATTTATTTGAATATTAATTATCTAAATGATATAAATTTATAAGAAAATGCAATAAAATAAAAATTATTGCAAATTTACAGAGTACCCTACATTATTATTAAAATAGTTATGAATTGTAAACGTACTGTTAAATCACTATTTTCCATTAATGGTATGCAATTCACAACTACTGCAACAATGTATCAGGTTACTATCAAATTTTGTATTAAAATTGTAATAAAATATACTTAAGTTATAACTTTATTGCATTTATTTATCAATTCTGGTATATAGCTAATATTATCCATATTTATCTGGCTTATACCGTACCTCATAATTATAAACATTGATTATGCTTATTTTTTTATTATTAATGCTTTGATCAAAGCCATTATCATTACAGATGTTTTATTAATTGCATTAAAAGGGAGAAAAGTTTAAATTAAAAGAAATATTCTGATAAAGCTAACCGCATTCTCCTTTATTTATTGGACTTCAATTGATAAGTAAACACGACACAAATGAGAAATACGACCACGGCCGAACGCCTCGATACTTGGCGGGGATGGATGCTTCGCTAGCCCGTGTGTGTTCAACGAGTTTCACGTCGATCGGACTTCGTCAAAATTATTATGGATCTACACAGTTCTCCCAGAATGTCTCTCATACATTTAAGTGATAATTACATTGTAGCAGATAAATTCCATTTTTAAATCAATTTTTTTTTTCTTAAACATAATTTTCATGTAGCGATTGTGAATTCGCTTTACATGACATCTCCTTTAGCATTTGTTATACAATAAGCAGCTAACCATACTATGAAACTATCTGTGGCCAACTTGTAAACGACAATTTCACCTTTTAATTTTCATTGCAATTAAAGAATTTTGAGTTTCTTTCACAATTTAATATTTTGCTGCAAGATAATAATTATTCTCCAATATTTATTTGCTTATTTTGTCAATTTAATTCCCCTTGAGAACTTGAACTATGTTTTCTTTGTATCTACATTTTAACAATTTTGATCCTTATAATTATTAGTAAATGAAAAAAAAAATCAATAATAAGACTATTTTCTATAATGTCTCAAATTTTGTTTTATTTTATTTTTTTTAAACAAAATCAGACATTAAACCAGTTACATTCTTGTCAATGATTCTTGAAAGGAAAAAGATTCTAAAATAAAAGTAATAATTGAAACTAAAAAGTAATGCTATATTTGGATAAGAGTAATTTCAATGAAGGGAAGTTGGTGTTTAATTTGCAAAATGGGTTATTGCGGCATAACATAAAAAAAACACAACACAAGTTTTCTTTTGAGATAATGTTTTTCAAATTATTTCATAGTTATTATACTTTAAAAGTGCAATGAAATAAAACTACGGTAGTTATTCCAGAAAATGTTCTGAATTTAATTATTAAGTTTTTCTGATTTTGGGAGTTACCTGTAAACTGATTTAGCCAACGTATGGCTGTGATGGCTAGACCAATAACTGTTTCGTGTAAACTGTTTAAATTTCTGAAAGGGACAATGTATTTTTTAAGTCCAAAAATCTTTATTATTCTTGTGGGTTGGTTCTGGAGATTTTTCCAGAATCCCAGGGTCCCACAAAGCGATGTTTGCCCTGCTGAAGGTTAGCAATTGATAGAGGTGAAATTTTGAAGCTAATTTTTCTGGATTTAAAAAATGAGACACCAAAATGAATTAAGATGACGCTTAAAAGAAAAAGTCTGTTCTCTTATTACATAACGCATGCAGAAAATAAGAATCTGGCTGTACGCTGCATACAAACAAATGGTCACCAACACCCTCCTACTGCGGAGTTGTTTATACTGCACGTTTGATCGCTATTCTATGGCATGTGGAAAGCGCAAATGTTGTCCAAAGATAACAAAAAGAATTTGATTAGAGAAAAAGGTTGTGTTATTGGCTTTAAAAATGTACAAAATTTGAACCTTGTGTTAAAAAACATACCTTGACAACAAACCCGGGACTCTTATTTTCCTACTGTCAACTGTTGCCCTATCTGCTATATCACCACCAGTCCTATTCTTCGGCCAGTGTTTTAAACCATCCCGAGCTTTTCTTTTCTTCTCTGTCCTGCTTTCCAACTCACACTTCTGTCTCCCACTATTAGCACGAACCTCTGATGCCACACTTACACCCTTCCTTACCTCATTGCTCGCAGAAGCCCTTGCCTCGGCACTCTCCAGCAACAGCACCATACAATACTGACTCGCATGATGGTCTTCCATCTCCACCTCCGGTGCAAAACACCCTCCTCTACTTGTCCTTGAACTACCCATGTGCCCATTCGACAGCCTATCGCCTTGTTTATGGCCTACATCGCCATTCAACATGCCTACGTTATGTATAGTTACGAGGACGTTTTCTCTGACCCCTGCAATACATTCGGCTCTGTGTTTCTCAGTCACAGGTTTGACCTTCGGTAATTCCTTACCCTGAATCGCCATCCCTCCAACAGGACGGTGGAGCCCCTTCGTGCCACTTCTTCCTCTCCTTCCAAGGGCAGGTCTTCCCAGGAGTTTACCACGGGATGGCCAAAGGTTCCACCTCCTGCCTCGTGAGACGTCAAAGCCACACCCGGTTTAACCACCACTGAGCATTGCTGCTCTGTCCCTTGAACCTGTGGTCCCACGCTCATATCACCTATACCTGCTTTCTCCTCCACTACACCTAGCAGAAACGTATCCTCTGTCCTATTCTCTTTCACATCAACAATTACTTCGTCCTTAATATTTACACCCCCATACTCGATACTCCTGGAGCCCTGCTCATGGAATCGCTCCACCAACATAGGTTGTGGGTTGGGATCCGGTGCAGCTTCCGCGTCACTGTACATTGCTCCAATTACCCCAGGGCACTCTGGCACCCACCTTTTCGTACGCATTGCAATTGCACACAACGGTGGTGCTCCAGAGCTCCCAACAAATTCTTCATATGACCCTTCCACCAATATCCCATGGTGGCTTGCTTTTACACCCTCACTCATTCCAGGGACACACCACGGGCCCTCGCTTGATACATGTGCTATGCTATGGTAGGCATTTTCCACGTTTAGCTGCACGCTAACCTTAGCTTCCTTATGCACCTCGCCTCTGTTCCTATTCCACCCACCACACCAGCGCATCCAAAGTTGACCGACCCTTACCCACTTAATGTCGCCAAAGCGAATGCCTACTATTTGCACCTACCCAGTGCCATCAGTCGCTCGCACCGCGAATGGACCTGCCCAACGTACCCGGTTATCCTTTCTACCTGGCACCCGAAGCATGACCCATTTGGAGTCAACATCCATGGATACCCCAGAATCTGACTCACCCGCTTTGGGAGAGCCCGACCTGGTATCCACCCCATCCCACTCACATTTCCACCACGTTCATGGCTCCCTACCCTTAGCACCTCGGACACCAATGCTACCAGATTTTCGACTAGTGCCTCGATGCATTGGAAGCGCCCCATGCACCCTTCATAGCCCAAATGATCCCCAGTCTGGACTTCCATATCCCTAAACGTAGTGGACCTCAAGCTATACAGTGACACAACCACACATCAGCTCGTGCATGCCCCTACTCTTACCCACAACACACACACAAACTTTTAAAGCCCTCTACGCACTTGTCTTCACTTAACAGGCACCTTAGACACTTGAACTTTCGCTCAAAAATGTTTCCGTCAAATGGTCTATGATTGCCACACCCAGCCACACAACCGTATGACTGAGTCCCCGCACCCTCGTTTGTTCGAGAAATCCAGACTACTGATCCAGACTACTGTGGGTGCTAGTGTGATGGATCCACCCTGCAGTAAGTGGATCGAAGCTGCAGGATGGGCATATCAAAAGTTCGGAACCAGATATCGAGAAATGTGCAGACTCAGATTGTACGTTTGATAATTCTATTCTTTATTTCTCTAACTACGTTACACGCTGTGACAACAGGCAAGTTTATTTCTAAATTAATTCTAAATTCAAGAGGCCCCTACGAAACACTAAAGCGCTCTACATATGATAACGTTGCTCTAATTAACCAAATAAAGCCTGCACGCTAGTGCATGTCAATATGATCTGCCTTGAGGGATGCCCAGGAATCTTTCTCCAGCGTGGGACGGGTTTACACCACCACCCACTGTTAACGAGCTTGAACAGAGCTATCACGCTCCCCCAAATTAAATATTCCTAAAAACAACACCAACATGCGTTCCATGCCTCCTTTATTGCCAGAAGAAGGGGGGAGCGAGTGCTTACAAACTCGTCAGCCACTGGCGAGCCCCTGAGATACTGTCAAAATGCAACTTGCTGAATGTGATTGAACACATGACATGCAGTTGTTGACGCTCAGGGATACGGCTCCCCTACGTACTTTGCTGGGCAATCCACATGATGTTGACATATATCATGCCCAGGTGCAACATCTCTTACACACTATTATAACAACTGGTTACAGCTAATGACAGTGACTTCGGTTATTAAAGAGACACACAATGGTCTTTCATCACGGTGATACATTAATTTTGCCGCGGATGCAACAGAACACAGCACGGAATGTGGAGGGAAATTCCCAAGTTCTGACGTCTTTGTCGGGAGGAAACGAGTGACGCTTATGAATTGTCCCACTGAAAGTTCTCCGCTAAAGCTGCCTTGCCACGCCAAAAGAAATAGCGAAAATGTCACTCACCAGGAATGCAGGTTTCCAAACCATTACCAACTGCATTGCTACTTGGATGCCGTGTTATAGTTTGTTCTGCTTTGTTTCACTCCAAGCGCAACGCTTATCCTTATCGCCAAAATGTGCACTCCTCGCTGTTGCTCTGCATGTCTAAATCCCTGTTCAACTAACTAACTTATCACTCATATTCATCTTGCTTCAACGAACATTAACTTAATAAACATTCAATATATTTCAAACATTGAAAAACATAAGAGTGGTTATTAATCTCATTCCAGCGCGAACTCCGCGTCTCCAGTGTTCGACAAGTGAAACTTTCAGAAAGACGAAATACGTCCGCACTGCTCAGAAGCTGACGCTGGAATGCCCATACAGATAAAAGCCAAAAAAAAAAAAAAAATTTTTAAATATACAACAAACAAAACATTTGCTTCCTGATCACTTTTTCCGACAATTTTTCCCACAACAATGCTCCGCCGGAGGCTGCGACGATCTTCTTAGAATTTAGCGGTAACAATCGCAGCCTACAACAGTGCGCTCATACGAACACAAAACTTGTACGCAACAATTCCACTTAACGACAATCACAACAAAGGAAAATTTTATCCAAAATCAACAGGTGAATATCTTTAACAAATTAAATAAATACAATTCAATACGTTTTACGCTACTAAACCGCCACGACAATCAACAAAACAAGCTTCACGGCGTATTTATTTAACTCCCTAAAAACTACCCCCCCCCCCTTCACCGGACTCACGTGACTTCCAAACTGACATGGAATGTCACAATATAAACATACTTTGTACTGAATGGGTAGTTATTAGTTTGGATTAGTTTCTTGGGCTAGAATTATTACTTCAATTCTTAATTTAATGCTGGCCAATTGTCACGAGATAATACCTTAGCCTTATCATGAATTGACCTTTTAAAGAAGCGGAGAAGGAAAGGTCTCCCTTGCCGCCGATGTTGTTTTCACCATATCAGGTTGCAGAGGAGCACCTTCGGCTACTGAGGCAGCTACGAAGAATACGTCATCGCAGCTTCAACTATCAGCTCCACCACCTGCATCAGAGTGACGATTTTGAACTTTTCAAGTGTGTCGATGTCACCGAACAGTGAACTGTATAAAGTAGTGTGCTGGCAAATGTTTAACAACCGGCTCCACGACTGCTCGATTGGAACCGGAAGTTGTTACTGAAATAGTTCAGGCCGGAGCCGGAAGTTGTTACCCGATATCAGAATTGAGACTTTAAATCTGCAATATATTTTGAGACTTTTTATAGAATTGTAAGATTTATGGGACGGTGTATGAGATTTTTCTGTCTGACGGACCCCTTGGTTGTCTCTCAGTTGCAGTGTTACAATATGCGATGGAATATTTTGACAAATATCTCTGGGGTTTTTTCTCCTAACAATATACAGGAAGTATCTGAACGGTCTGTACAAACTTGGAGGGGAAGTAGTATGGGTGATTCTAAGCAAAAAAGTTCATATGAACATGGGTCCGAATTTGAACGCTAAACTGAGATATGAACAGAAATAAAAATGCCTCCACCAAGATCAACAAGTTAATAACTCAAGTTCTGTAACAAATAGAATGATGAATTTTGGTTAAACAACAGGGTACATAAAACTTTGTATACCGATAAAAATTGATCAAATTCCAATCAATAGTTTCAGAGTTAAGCATTCAATATCGTAACCCGTGCTCACATGCGAGTACTAACCAGCACGTGTTACGATTTTGAATGCCTAACTCGGAAATTATTCATTGGAATTCGATCAAATTTTAACAGTCCACAAAGTTTTATGTACCCTGTATGTTTTACCAAAATTCATCATTCAAGTTACAGAACTTGAGTTATTAACTTGTTGATCTTGGTGGCGGCATTTTTATTTCTGTTCATATCTCAGTTATCGTTCAAATTCGGACCCACGTTCATATGAACTTTTTTGCTTAGAATTACCCATACTACCTCCCTCCAAGTTTGTACAGACCGTTCAGATACACCCTGTACACATGAATTAATGTATAAAAAAATATTATTATTTCTATTTTTTCATATCTTTGTTGAAATTCAACAAACGCCTCGGAAAATTTTACAAAGTTCAACAACCGGCTCGTGCGAGCCGTCTCCAGCACACCACTGACTGTATAACTGATGTTAGGAGTACGTCATCCAACCAGGTATTCTAAAGAGACTTAATTGTGAACTGAATGCTCCATATTTACGAACTAATTAAAAAAATAATGCCTGGACCAGCAACTTTGATTAGGAATCATCGACTTTGATTTACAGCTTTTTGCAATTGGTAAAATGTAGTTTGCAATTGGTAAAATGTAATTTGCAATTGGTAAAATGTAGTTTTCAATTGAAAAAAATAATCTTTTCAAATGAAAAAATGTAGTTTTCAATTGCAAACTACATTTTACCAATTGCAAACTACATTTTACCAATTGCAAACTACATTTTACCAATTGCAAAAAGCTGTAATATGGTCAGTTTCTGAATGTACATTCTTAATTGTAACCTCATATATATTTTGAAACTTTTTAGTAAATTTGACTAATGCAGACAATTGACATTGTTCTGGTGTTTTCCATTAAATGTTTATACTTAGCTTGTGTACATTAACGATAGCAATTTAGTGAATACTTATAAACAATGAAACATGATTTTATTATTTTCAATTTCAAGAACTTTTATGGACAGTAACTTTTAATTTTTGAATGAAATTACATGAATCAGTGACTTTGAACTTTAAATGATTCTCCTGAATATTATTTGATTAGCTATTTCAATTATAATGTCTTAAGGTCATTATGGATGAACATTCCGTGAATAGGTAATATGAACTGTTGAGAGATCCTGAATTAAACTTTAGTATCGCTGTATAATTTACATAATCTATATTATGTCCATGTTTATGATGCTGTTTAACTTAAGGAGAGACTTTTAACTTTTCATCTCTACTTTGAATAATTATAGCTACAATTTACCCTTCATGTAACCATTATATTGTGCCAGTGAGCGCGCGGGAGGAGGGGGGGGGGGGGCCAACAGGTCCCCCGACTCGTAAAAGTTAACCATGCGCGATAGGGATGGGTTGTAGAAAATGACTCGCGGAGGGGAGGCGACGCTTAGCTGAAAGGTAGGTGTGGTGGGTAATGAAAACAAATCATTCTAGTTAGTACTGTTTAATAATCATAAAACTGTTACAATTCATGAAAAGAAATAGGGGCCCCGATCAAGATTTTCTTTTAGCAAATAAAAGAAAACATGCAAATATTTACTCTAAACTCTCCCTTTAAGCATATTAAAACAAGACAAAAATGGAATTAATGAATAACTCAACTTTAACAACCATATTGCAAATTCAACAAATGGTTAACACATGAGATTGGGAACTTTAACATCAAACAAAACTCAGTCATGCGCAGTGTTATAAGTAATAAGTTATCCAGCTCGGTATCAACCAACCCTGGTGAGGGAAAACAACACATGAACGTGTCACGCCCTCCTTTTCAATCACTCCTGCCGTTCACTCCGGGAGAAGAGAGGGGAGGAGAGCCGTAACCCTGTGAAATACTAACAATACAATAACACTTTTCCCTCACTCAAGATAGTTATTAAAAACTTCACACACTGTTGGCACGTATATTTTAATCATCTCCCAAAAAAAAGATGCATAAACATTTCCCTTCTGTTTCTCATGTGCCAAACTCCGCGTGCGAAAACCACCCGCTTAACCATCGAGTGTTAAATTCTTGCGCAACTATTACTAGGACTTATTCTTAACTATTACAGTTTTCATTAATAGTCCAAAACCATTAAATGTTTTGACGAATAAAACAAGCACTGAAATGAGCGTCACGTAATGGCGCAGTGATACACATAGGTTCCTCTCTATGACGAACTCTAAGTTCCGCCGTGGCAGGGTAGTTTCAATTAAAAATAAATTTCGCTAAGCGGCACCGAACCTTCTTGAACTGTGCACCAGACTGTCTTCACCGGGGACAAAGCAAATAAAGAACAATCTCACCGATCACAAGATGATTTTGACTAAGTTTCTTATCTTGGATGGCGACCAACATTCCTTTCTGAAACATGACGTTCACGAAGCGATCCTTATTCCTTCAGGGGTAGACGCTTGTCGCAAACAAACGATTCTTCCCGAAATTTCCGCGACGGCCGGTCCCATACGACTCTATGGGCCTTTAACGACGGGTAGCCACAAGTTCCGCAAAACAAAGTTTTTTGTTATATTTAATTTAACTTTGCTGAGCGTCTTTCATGACGACACAACATTCGTTCTTACCCAGGCTTCTCTGCATTACAACACACACACACACAAAAAACGCGCTCCACAACAAACGAAGCAAACAATTGTTATCCCATTGTTGCTACCAAAAATTTCTGGAAAAATAGCGACAACAACAAGAGCTTGCGCTCTGCTTCTTAAATCATTGTCACAGCTTCTCCAAGGGTGCAAAAAAAAACTTCTTAATTATTTAAATTAATCTCTTACAAACTAAAATAACCCATTCTTAAGAAAACCAGACAATCTTTAACCAAACACACCTTTTTTCCACACCAAACACCTGCACACCTAATTAACCTACACGCAACGCAACAATAACAACAACCCACCATACAACATCTTATAACAAGAGCTCCAAATGAAATAAACAAAAACACAGCCACGCTTACAACAGCCAAACCACAGAACAACACACACTGACCCAGTCACACATGCGCCACCAACAAAAACAAAAGAACAGAGTTCTTTCACTTGTCAAGCACTATTTACCCTAGCACGCATACAACACTTCATAAAGACTATCTCTTATTACGCAAGGACGCACATCCCGGTACTATTTAATGGATTGATCATCCATGCTGGTTTTTCTAAACTGTCATTTTCCAGCTGCGCCCGATTTTCCTTAAACCTACCAACGCCCACTTTTGACCCTTCCTTGGGACCACGCCCCTGACGCCACTCCTCATGGCCAGACCCACTCTGCGAATGAGATCCATAGCCTTTATTCCCCTTTCGACTGGCAGGTGGGCCCGTGGACCCCATCTTTTCCGACTCATGAGTCACCGTCTCTGACACCCATTCTCTCTCATTCTCTCTCTATGCCCACTGACAGCACCCCCTCAACTTTACATTCAACACCAGCACCCACCATTACTTTACTACATTCCTCTGTGCCTATAGCAACCTCTCTCGTATTAGGTGTTTGGGCTACCACCTCATCGTCGTCCTCTACCTGTCGATCAGCTAGATGCACCCGGTTCCTCCTGACCACCTGGGTATCACGGAATCGAATGCCTTTTATTTTCACTTTGTCATCCGCCAACAATTGTATGACTTTAAATGGTCCAAAAAACGACTCGCTCGTGACTCTGTTACAGGATACCATCACATGTACGTTCGGGGCTATAATTCCTTTCGCTGGACATGCAGCATACGGTGCCTTAACCGCACTATCACTACCACTATCACTGCACTCCTTGCCTTACTCTATCTGGATTCTCTGTCATATGCTTAGCATCCCTTGCAATTTCTTTCTCGCCACTTACAACAGTCACTGATAAGCATACAAACGCAATACCATCCAGGATATCCGTTCCTAAAATTCCGTCGTACAGCCTATCCTGGAATGTGTGCAACAAGAAGTCACATTTGGGAAGAACTCTTCCCCGAATTTTAATATCGAGAGTGGCTTTTTGGTTGATATGTATACAGCACCCATTAACACCCCGCACCATAGTATCGATATCATGGATGGGGGCCTGGGGCAGTTGGCGACATAGTTCCACATCCAAGAAAGACACTTGAGACCCAGTATCTACTAACATGTCCACCAACTGACCCTGAATCATCACTCCTATTCTATACAACCTGTCTTGGCCATGTTTCAGAACAATAGGCTCACTAGATACTGCAACTACCTATGTAGTTTCCTGTTTCTTTTGTTGGTGACACTCTCGGGCATAATGCCCAGGGGATCCGCATTTGAAACACGTTACGTCCCCTTTTTGAGCACGGGACCTAACTCCTCCCTCCTTTAACAATTTCTCAAACATCTCTTTAACTTCTTTTATCTCCCTTTTACATGAGCACTCCCTTTCCCTGGAGACTACTGGAGTGGAGGTATGACCCCTATCTAGCGTCCTCGTTTGTGGTGCTTCCATACCTACCTCATCATCTAGATTGGCCGGATTGGCGTCCAGCTCGACTCTACTGCTATCCCCATGATGCCCCCTTTCTAACTCTTCGGACTTCAACGCGCACTTAATGGCATCTTGAAAGGTTTTGGCTGCAGTAGATTTTAAGAGCTTCCTATGCGGAAGCAGTGTTCCATGTCTAAATCGTTGGAGCAACAGTTGCTCCCTTGTTGTCTCCATGGTGGGGTTTGCTTGAATAAAGCGATCCATCGCCAGTTGTAATCGCCCTGAAAAATCAAGCACAGTTTCCTTTCGGCGCTGTACGACGTCGTACAGCTCTTTGCCGTAGTCCCGATCAACCTTGACCCGGCCAAAAACCTGTCCAAGCCTTGATCGGAACTCGGCGTAGCTGTCGACGTCGAACAGCTCCAACTCGGTGGCTTTACATGCCGCATTTCCCTTCAATTTGGATTTTGCTACTGTGAGCTTTATTTCATCTGGCCAATAGCAGAGAGCCCCTATGCTCTCGACTGCCTTCAGAAATCCGGAGACACTGATGCCCGTACCATCCCCGGAGAAAACTGGTACCGTCGCCGTATACCCTGCCTTCTTTGGCTCTGGTGCAGCATCACCACCTTCTGCCCCTTCTACAGGCATACTTAACCACAATAGACGCACTTGCTTAACACTAAACTCTTTACCACAACAATTCTTGCACACTACCAGAAAACCACACACACACCTCACCTTCAGCCACCCCTAATCCGGAATATGCCGGACTAGCGAGTCCCTGTTCGGGCACCAAAATGTGCCCCCGAGCGCGCGGGAGAGGGGGGGGGAACAGGTCCCCCGACTCGTAAAGCTTAGCTGAAAGGTAGGTGTGGTGGGTAATGAAAACAAATCATTCTAGTTAGTACTGTTTAATAATCATAAAATTGTTACAATTCATGAAAAGAAATAGGGGCCCCGATCAAGTTTTCTTTTAGCAAATAAAAAAAAACATGCAAATATTTACTCTAAACTCTCCCTTTAAGCATATTAAAACAAGACAAAAATGGAATTAATGAATAACTCAACATTTAACAACCATATTGCAAATTCAACAAATGGTTAACACATGAGATTGGGAACTTTAACATCAAACAAAACTCCGTCATGCGCAGTGTTGTAAGTAAAGAGATATCCAGCTCGGTATCAACCAACCCTGGTGAGGGAAACCAACACATGAACGTGTCACGCCCTCCTTTTCAATCACTCCTGCCCTTAAGCCACGAATCGATGAATTAAAATAATTTGAGAAAAATAAAACTTAAATATTTACAGTTACAAAGCTATTAGTTTATATTGCAATCTTCATTTTGGAAATAATTAATTTCAATAAAATTGTGCAAAACATAAGAAATTTTGATATTTATACCCACTGAAGTACTCTAGTAGTTCTATCATGTACTGTTTGGCTGTGTGACAGTACATGGATGTCAAAAGACCAGGAAATGTGATCTTGCGTTCTTTTTAAACCAACGTATTTTGAGTCTAGCAGGGAGTATTAACAGTAATAAATTAATAATAAAAAATAATAAATTTGCATAGAATTACAAGTTATGGCAGCAAAGAGGAAATCCTTAACAACTGAGGTAAAATTGGCAATAATAAATGATGCTGAAACAAACCCATGAAAAATATATTTATACATGCCTTACAATTCAATGTAGTGCAAAAAGAAAATTTTGATGATTAGTTTTGGCATTTATTCCTGCCTTTTTCAACTCCACATATGACTAAACTGGTCGTCAAAATTTTCTTTTTGCACTATGTTGTAGTGTAAGGCCTCTATAAATATCGTTAAGAAAGAAAATACAAAGAGCAATTCATTATATAGAGAGAAAAAAAAAAGAAAAAAAGGTTGCAGAAAAGTATGAAATTCCTTTAATCACTCTTTCAACAATTTTAAAGGCAAAGGACTAAATACATGAAAGTTTACAAAGCGGTGCATTAAGTTCTAAAACAAAAAAGTTATGGAAAACAAATGAAAATGTGGAAGACGCTCTTTTTAAATGGGTTAGTGATGCTTGGGCTAGGAATATTCTTGTAAATGGCAGCATACTTCAAGCAAAGGCAAAAAACACTGCTGAACTACCGGTACTAACCTACTGTGATTGTGTGACAACACTTTATTATTTGTTTTGAGCTAGGGTAGATGTACCAGTAGTTGACAGTGTACCAGTAATTGACAATCCACGATTTAAAGGCTTTTAATAAAGTAACAAAGCAAGAAAAGGGGTTGGGGTTGCCACCTCGTATTAAACAACGTATTAGGCTTCCCAGAAAAGTAAAAAACTAGGAACTTTGCTCCCTATTATGGCCGCAAACACGTGTCGATTGTTCAATGCCTTATCGAGTCGAAAAAACCTTGTAATGAACCACTACGCGAGGGTTTGAGTACTTGAATTTATTTCATGAATGTTATGCAATTTTTGTTATTAATTTTACGTGAACCTTTTTGTGTGATCAGTGGACAATACTTCTAGTAGTAACAGAATTTCTGATGACTAATTTGTTAACTGTTTTAATCCACCGTCAATTACTAGAACCCAGATATGTAGTGTCACTAGTAATTGACATAACCTGTCAATTATTGATAATTTCTGTGTTTAAAAAAAAAAAAAAGAACACAAAATATACTAGTGTGGTTTAGAATGTAGGGTAATAATAAGGAAACATGATGGTTTTAAGTGTAACTTCTGTTTTCCCAGTATTTGACATAACTGTGTCAATTATAGGAACTTGACTGTCAATTTCTAGATCACCCACTTTGACATAAATCTTCTAGGCCCTATTCGCCGATTCTTTTTGTTGGTCCTGAATCTTGTCACAGAGACGATCAACAGATAGCCCAGGAAAAGTTATCTTCCAATAAGAAAACTATATTCTGTTTACTATGATAAGACGTAGAATAAGATGAATTGGATGAATTTTGCGAAGTAGGAGAACAGTTGTCAAAAATCAAGTTTTTCTATGAACAAATTGTTGGCCAAGATCTGATGATACTACACTACTGTAAAACACCTTCATTTTCTATGGTCTTTGCACTCTACATGAGAATAGACTGATTTTATTTATTATTTCAAAGGGGAAAAAAAGATAAATGATCAATATGAACAACTTAAGTTTTAAAAAGCACAATTTTAGTTATGTTAAATATTTTACACATTCTTAAAAATGCTTGATTTCTTCAGCTACTTTTGAATGTTATCAAATTTTTTTGTAAAAATATATAATAAAAATGTGTAATTAAAATATTGTCAATTACTGGTGAAACTGCCTGTCAACTACTGGTGATTCATGCATTAGTTAGGAAAACATTTAATAACTTAATAGCTTTTAAAGATATAATAATTGTACAGAGATTGGCGCATTCTGCATTCTATTTACAATTTAATGGTATAATTAGAAAAGTTTCAAAATAATATTTGTATTACGTACACAATTTTGTTTCACAGTAATGTCTTAAACTGTTAATTAGTGGTACATCTACCCTACATTCTGGTTAAAAAGTGCCAGATGTAAAAAAAAAAAAAAATTATTATTAAGTTACTAACTTTTACCTACAGAAAATAAATGGTACAGTGATCATATATTGACATTGCATTTTGCCATTTTGCCACAGTAACCCATGATAAAAATAGTTTTATTTCCAGAAAATAAAGTTTTATTACTAAGCTTCCAAAAAACACTAAACACAGAATAAAAAAATTAATCAGTGTTTTTCAAGGTATAAAAGGGAATTTTTAATTAAACTGCTTTCAAAACATACTTATAAAAAGGCATGATATAATTCTACTGACATCAAGAGAGACATAATAATTTACTATA
Organism: Rhysida immarginata; assembly: GCA_023313115.1. Taxonomy (NCBI): domain Eukaryota; kingdom Metazoa; phylum Arthropoda; class Chilopoda; order Scolopendromorpha; family Scolopendridae; genus Rhysida; species Rhysida immarginata. The sequence goes on along the minus strand of JAHWFO010026326.1, from coordinate 219,612 downwards.
AAAGAAAGCAAAATTTAAAGTTGTAAATTATACCAATAATATATAAAGGAACTACGTCGTCGTCCTCAAACAGTTGACAGCAAGATGGCATAAGCAGAAGCTAATTACAATCTAAAGAGGCTAAAATAAATTTCCAGTTCAAATCGTTTCCTATGAATTTCTGGGACCCGTTGCAAGTCACGTAAGTGTTCTGCCCCAAAAACCGCATGCACAAAATAACAGGAACTAAAAGAATAGCCAAATGTATTTACCAAAGTAATGAGCCTGCTCCAAAAACATTAACCATTAAGATAAAATTCTGCAGACTTTAAAAAAATAATGCATTATCATTATTAAATTATTCATTTTCAAAGTTGGAGACTACTCTCACTCCAACAACTGGTTGTAATGCATGAGCATTAGTAAACATCAGTATAAACAGTGTTGGGCAATATAAAATAAAAACAATATCTAGATTAAGATAAAGATGAGAATTAAATATTTATCCAGATAAGATAATAGATAGTATAATTTAATATAATCTAGATAAAGATAAAATAAAAACAAATTATCTAACAAATTAAGATAAAATTTAGCCTTTATTTAGCCAACTTTTCAAACTATCGATATATCGTGATAAATATCAGAGTTTTTGCGTTAACAGGCTGTTTGCGACACGCTCTATTTCGATATGTTAGCTGCTCATTACATTTATATCGTGGAAATCTAATGTTAATGTCGCCCACGAAAAAGGTCTTTGCGCAGAGAGGCTACTCGGTACGTTTACACTTAAAATTGTGGGTAAAGGAAAAGGTATTGCCTTGCTTTCGAGTTTCGATCTACTCCACCAAAGAACTCAGAAATCACAATGTTGGTTTCGTGCCTGCTGAAATGAAATCTTTTCTTTGTTCCCGCTCATGGTTAATTATTTATTATACATATATAATTTCTTAATTTGTTTTAACGCTTCGAGAAGTGACTTGGAGCTGGAGGAGTGAGTTTCGAAGCAGCGAAAACACAATGGCTGCTGACAGGAGCAGCAGGGGAGCTGAAGACTAGTGTTGTCACTAATAGGTTAACTCTGATTGACTCTGTTATTTCTGTATTGATCGTAAGTTTGATAGACTTACACCTCTCGTTAAGCGTCTATCAATATCGGACAGCCAAACATAACAGAAAACAGCATGGTGCAAACAGCCTATTTTCAGCTGTCCAAGTGATATGATAGCGAAATGCGATATTTTAGAAAATATCACCCATCGCTACCGGGTACCTTCAAGATGTAGTTTCTGAGATACAGTCGACTCCGCTTATAAGAACCCAGTCGGGGAAATTGAAAAAAGGCTCTTATAAGCGGAATCGCAGAAGACAAGACAGTTATTTTGGGGAAAAGAAAAGTAGCCCTTATAAGCACTTATCGCTTTTTTGAGGAACTCAAAGAATTTCTCAACTGGTCACATGATTACTTGTAAAATTCAATGATTTTGTCTAAAAAGAAAGAGCCACGATCCCATGACATTAATCAGGCATGCTGGAGCTGGATGCATGTCTCATCTATTTAAGGTCAACCAGATCCTTACAATTTTAGAAAAGGTTTTTCAGTAATTTTTTAAAACCTTTATGAAATTTTTAGAAATGTTTGAAATAGATAAGATAAAACTATAGTTAGATAAAGACAAAGATGAAAGATGACATAATTGAAAGTTTATCTAGATAAGATAAAAGATAAAAACTTTTCACCTAAGATAATTATCTAGATAGGTCCCAACATGGAGTATAAATAACGAAATATAAATAAATATATTAAAAATTACTTTGTAAATACAAATTTTAACTCAAAGCATTAACAATGAGAAAAGACTTCTGTGACACTTAACAGTAAATAAATCCACTTCATGAACACAATAAATTACAAATAAGCCAAAACAGTCCTAATCTTTGAGTTAAACAAATTTTGAAATTACAAAAGTCGAATAAGAGTTCTTGCCATGCATTTTACAATTTATTGAACTCTCTCACCAGCTCTGATGAACTATTAGGTAAAGGAGGTCCTAACATTTTCATCGTCTAATATATAAAAAGCAAACGAGTTCAAAAAAGCGAAAACAGTAGTCCTCTGGATGACAAACTGCCTTCAAGAAATGAACGTGGTCAGGCTAACACGATCTTGAAATCCCCCAATGACCATGGCGTAACTGAGTGGATACTGCTGTGAAGATTCGGCTTCATAGTGCCATTTTTCAATGGGATTCCATGCCTTTTCAACTCGGGTGAAGCAATACTGTTGCCCGACCGGCTCGAACAACAATAATAGCAGATGAACTACACGAGGCGATGATTACATAAAGGAACACAATCCAACAAATAATTACAAGCCAAAAAAAATATTGCCAAAAATAATATTTATAATTCTTTATATAAGAGTAGGCGTTGTAATATTGAATAAATAAATAAAAATAGTAACTCCTTTTGATTAAAAAAAAATAGAAAAAATAAAATAAATCTTAAATACAATTGATAATGAAAGTCATCCAATGTGGAGAAATTCCATTATCAATTGGGTGACTTTCATTATCAATTGTTTTTAAGACTTACTTTATTTTTTCTATTTTTTCAATCAAAAGGAGTTACTATTTTTAATTATTTATACGTTTTTACTTATAATTCAAATGCATGTGTTATTGTGACATTCCATGTCAGTTTTGGGTGTCGCATGTGTCCGACAGAAAATTAGCATAAAATACAGTCGCTCATTCGCATTGTTCATGTGTGTATTTTCGCATGCGTATGTGTCCGGTGCTTGTTATTTGCTTCATTTTAGTGACTACTTAGTATTTTTTTTTAGCGTTTCTGTTAATATGGGTAGAAAAGGGTGAAGTTTTCGTGTGTGGCATTTCTCGTTATCTGCTTGTTTAAAAAATTGTTGTGATTGTATTGTGGCAGTGTGTTAATGGCATTGTTGATGGCGATGTGGTGGGCCTCTGTTAGAGGCTGAGACTGTTATGCATTGAAAATGCTGAGAAGATCAGCCCAGCTTCCAACAGAGTATTGTTGGAAATTTTTTCTGAAAAGTGAAAAATTTTTTTGTTGGAAATTTTTTTTTTCAGGCATGACGTTTGTTAAAGATTGTTTCTTGATGTTCTTTTTTTTTCTTCAAGAAAAAATCCCGAGTAGAGCGGTCGTGTTGCGGCCATCATGCTCACTGGGTTGTTCTCGAACACCAGTTCCTCCGATGTTGTATTTAATGCGGATCATTTTCACTTTATTTAGTTTATTGTTTTACTGTATTTTCTGATATTAGAAGAAAGATTAAATGTTAAAATAATAAGTTAACTGATATTTGCTGCGAAATAAGGAGCTACCACAATCCACCGAGAAGGGACGACGCCAGGACGATTTTGCGGTCGCTTGTTGATGTCCTTCGAGCCGTGAAATATGCTGCAGCAGACGAGTGAGCTTTATCCAGTAACCAGGTGATGTTGATGCAGAGACATGATGAGTGACCTTTTCTTTGTTTTTTCCCTGCGCAGAGCGGTCAACGCAAAGAGCTGTACTTTCTAACATTGGAGCATCCAGACTGTGGTTACTCCCGCCAAGTCTTCGGAGCTCAGCTGCGCAGGAAGTGTCACCACCAGCCTGTGTGCATAGTGTAGATGTGTGCTACCGTGCTAAAACAGTTCTGTGAACAATTTGCCACCATGAGAGAAGAAAAACGCTGTATCTAGTATTATCGTAGTCTGTATTTTGCTAGACTCATCGCATCGTGCATGACGGTATCCTCACTGTGCCACAGTAGAGTGAGGACGTGAGTGGAGAGCGTCAAAACACTGTTACCCTGTTAGCGGCATTTTCCCTTGTAGTGCGTGATATTCTTCTGCACAACACGCTGGGCGTAAGCGTCTCAGGTGTTTACAATGGGATAGCAGAACGAGGCCATCCAAACCTACCATGAGGGGTTACTGTGCCTCCCCCCTTCAGTTCCCGCACTAAAGGTGGTACTGAGTGCGATGTCAGCGCTGTAACGAGAGGAATACTTATTCGGGGGTATTGGATGCCTCACCGTCTGCAAAGCATAGCACGCGTACATTCTCTAATTCCCACCCTCATACTCCTGTGCATGAACAGTGATTCCATGCTCATGTGCGGCTGGGTACAGCCCTGGATAAGTTTTTAGAGCGTCGCTCAATGCATGATAGAAATTAAATTAATGATTCTTGACTGCGAAAGGGCCCCTTGGTTGTCAAACGCATAGCTTAAATGAAAGGCATTTGGATTGTTAAAATTTGAATAAATTTGGAGTAACACCCCACACGCATCTGGTGTCCGAGTCAGTCTCATTTGGGTCCCGAACCCTTGATGCCCTCACACCCCACACGAATCACACGTATATTAGCACAATTAATGGTACAAGTGGGTGTGGGAGTTATCACAATATAAAGAAAATTTTTGTACAATGAAAAAAAATTCTTCGCACATGGATCACACTATAAAAATTTTCAAGCCAACGTAGGATGGATACAACAATTCAAAAGCAGATATAGAAGCATAAGTGGGGAAAGTAAAGATTCTGATAATGATGCAGCTTGACATTGGATCAATCATGCCATTCTGAACTCATTCTCTATGATTGGATCAATCATGCATTGAAAGGTATATATAGGATGTTCCAAAAGGATCTTTACAACTTTGTTTACGAATATTTCAGAAATAGGGATAGGTAGAAATGTGCAGTTTGCAGCATAATATTCACACACACACCGTTTTTGGTCCCTCCTCCTCACTGGGCTTTGATCATTAGGAAGGCTATGGATGACACATTTCTAGGTTACTGGAACAGCAGAAGAGGACCCATTTCCTGGCCTTCAAGGTCTCCAGACATAACCCATTATATTTTTTTCTTTGGGGCTTTGTGAAGGATACAATCTACCATACCCCAGTGCGGGGCCTGCAGGAACTGGAAGCTCGCATCACAGGAGCAATTTCAAACATTAATGAAGACATGCTAGGCCAGACATGGGAGGAACTGGAATATTGTTAGATATCCTGCGTGCCACGGATGGTGCACACATTGAACTCTGTTAAACAGCTACTAAAACTTTAGGTGTGTCTGAGCATTATGCTGCAAACCAAACCTTTCTACCTATCCCCACTTCTGAAATATACTGATCAAAGTTGTAAAGATCATTTTGGAACACCCTGTATGATGCAGATGTTGCGTTGTCCCCGGGTCGGGTTTAAGCTCTGACAACAGGGGCAACCAGCAAATAAGACCGGACAACTGTATGAATGGATAAATAACCTTGTATTTACTGCACATGAAGAAATGCCCAAATGAAGGGAAGAATACATAAACCACGTAGCTGATATATAATTGGGACTCTAAAGACGGGCCCACCATTCCTCGTCCTATTATGAGATTAATAAAGTCAATACAATCGCTTTTACCAGTTCCGGAAGAAGACGTATGGCAGATTATCTTTGAAGGATGCAATATAATGGTGTCACTGCTCAACGTGTGTCCTTCATGACAGCATAAATTCCATGTTCCAGTTGCCTCAGATATGTTCTTGAAACTCGATACCAACACAATAATGCAATTAATTATCATTAAGCCCAATATACAATAAATAGATTAATTCATATCCAATTAGTTCACATTACAATAAGCAATAATTATATATTACCGTCTGAGGTTTGAGTTCCATTTCGACATTCATCATTTAGTCTTAAATATGGACGACGTTCCTTAACCCCGATTCATACATCAGATAACACCTGTTCACGCTAAAACTGTAGAAATACCCCTAATTACCAATATTACAGGGCACTTCCTACACATCAGTTAAAATGGTCAACCAAAAGAACTTATACACCTTAAGGACGTCACCTCTGGACACACAGGACACGCCTAGTTTTTTTTTTAGTACTCACCAAAAAACCAACTCCCTATCTCTATGCCAAATTCCAATCCTTGTTACCTCAACACAACAATCCCTCCTCTCAAGCATATTTTCCCATAAAAACAAATTCCAAAACTATATATCCAACACCACCTCTACTCAAAGGCTGAGCACGAAAACGTCATACATTGTTACATCACCTACGGTAGGGTATTGTTAATCATATTTCTACCAATAATAAGCCTGAAAATGTCCCTACCACAGGTGATCTAACAATGTATGATTTTTCCGTGAGCAGGCTTTCTCTCTAGGCGGTATCGATATATCAGCTATAACAATAAACGCTTGCAACAATTTCTCATTCATAATACAACTGCCACAATGAATTAATAACAAGGCAATAACAAGAATTGAAAGCAGTGAAAGCTCACCGAGCTGTCAAATACCTTACACCCCCGGGGGATAAAATATATATAACGTATTTATTTTTTTTACCAATAAAATATGAATGTATTTTCTTTATAAACAAACAAGAAATAAAATTCCCCCAAAAAACAAATCAATCAAAAATTTCCCAATTGCACAGGGTAATTTTTATACCTGAAAAATCCATTCCTTTCCCTATTTAAAAGCACAAATTCTATTTAAACATAACTTGATCCTCTTATTAAGAAAGTTCATATCTGTGCCTCTAAAACAAATTTCACAAAATAATTTCATAAACTACTTACAATTCATAAGTTCTAACTATAATCACTTTGACAATTACAAAATGAATTCTACCACATTATACTTAGAAGGGTCACTATTACAGAGAATCTCATTCATATGACGAGAAAGAGAGAGAGAGAGAGAGATCTATTTCCATGTCCACAACTACCTTCCAATTTACTTCAGGACATTCTATCTCTCTCGCAAACATTATTTGCTACAAAGGAGCTATAGCTCTTCACATGAACATCACGAATTCTATCTCTGTGCACAAATTGTAAGTCATTAAATTTAATGCCCTTCAACTTAACATATTTCCTGACCTCATTGCTCATTACATGAAATAGCCCATAGCACTTCTTAAAAAAACCTCTTCTGGCACGTACCATAACAACTTTTCCCTTGGATGTTGGTGCACTATCAATAACCTTGGGGAATATGTTTGGGTCATTACTTGTCTGTATCTTGGCTTGCTGATTGACCCTCTCATTCACATCACTGGATGCCATTTCACCAACGTGCATATTTGGATGCCCACTGGAAATTTGCGACGTTCCTTTATTCTTGTCATCCAGAAACTTCTTCTCCAGTGCCACATTATCTACACGAACACAGGACATGCCTGTTTTTTTTTGTTTTTGTTTTTTTTTTTAGATCAACACCCTATCTCTATGCCAAATTCCAATCCTCCTTGCCTCTATGCAACAATCCTGCCTCTCAAGCGCATGATCTCATAAAAAAAATATTCCAAAACTATAGATCAGCTATAACAATAAATACTTGCAACAATTTCTCATTCAGAATACAATAATAGATCAGCCACAATGAATTAATAACAAGGCAATAACAGTTAATGCTCACTGAGCTGACACACAGATGAAACTGGATCGTTTTTTCTAGATGCTACTACGAATTCAAAGGTGAAATATGTCATGGAGGTAAGCTTAGTAAAGTCCGAGTTACAATGGTATTGTGCTCAAATACTGATGGTAGCAATAAGCTAAAACTAATTATGATTGGAAAATTTGGAAGCTCTCGTTTCAGAAATTTTAATATCCCATTCACTTGCCGTCATAATGAAAATGCATGGATGACCAAAGAATTGTTTAGTGAATGGCTGTTAAGCTTTGATGCCATGGCCATGGTGGGCTTTCACTGAACACACAACTTCAGTGAAGTTAAGCAACATCAGGCATGGCTAGTCATTGGTTGGTTGACCATCAGTGAAACACGATCTTAAACCCCCCCCCCCCCCCGACTGCTGCGACCATCAATACTACAGCAGTCGTTAATCCAGGTTCATCCAGGGACCTAACTCATCGGCCTCTAGCCATACAGACAGGCCCTGGATGGACGTATTAGATTATAAAAAGGAAAAAAAAATAAGATAAAAGTTTCCCTTTTGGTGGAAAACTGGTCTGCTCATAATGTTTCTGTTCACCTTTAATCTGTGGAGCTTGTGCTCTTACTCCCAAACACTACATCTGAAGTCCAGCCTTTAGGTTTGGGAATTGTTCAGAATTTCAAATCTATTATCGTAAGCGTGGACATAAAAATTTATCTACGAATGGTAGTGGACATGATTCGAGGAGCATGGTCTATTGTTAAGAATGCCACCGTGCAGAATTGCTTCAAAAAGGCTGGGTTTTCTCTGCTCTCTTTTAACAATGAAGATCACGATATTGAAAATGTGGTTGTATCTAACGATCCTGCACATGTACAAAATGAAGAGCTATGGTCAATTCTTAAAGAAAGTGAAATTGTTACAGTTGGATATTTTCAGGAATCGTAGTTGAAAATATTGTTAATTTTTATGAAAGTTCAGATAGTCATATTGTAGAAAAAGTTTTATCGTCGAAAAACAGTGAAAATGCTTCAGAAGAAGAAGTTCCAGAAAATAATGATGAAAAACTGATATACAAGCAATTAGTGTATTAAATACTTTAAAAAGCTATTTCAGCAAAAAAAGAACATCAACAACTGAACAATGACAGCGTCTTTGAAAATTTGATTGAAAGTGAAAATATTTTAGTTTCTAATTATTTAGCCAAAAAAAAATATAATAAATAAATAAAAGAAGCAAACCACCAACCTTGATTACTTTCCTACTCGAGATTAACCAGTTTAAAAGGGACAAAAAAGGAGACCTCTTGTCCACAATGAGACATTTATTATTGATGAAAATTTCACAGCCTGGATTTGAACCAGAAACCTTCAGCTGACTGTGCTGATGTGCCAACCAACTATGCCACCTCTTGTCCTTGTATGCGTATCTCAGTCCCCTTGTGAGCATTGTTCAGCGAACACAAGGTGCGAAGATCTAACAGGGAAATTTATAGCAAAAACTAACCAATGAAAATTTATTACAGGAAAAGCCAAACAATTTATTTTACTGTCAATTTTTTTTTTTCCCTGTGACATCTTAACAATCTTGTTATTTGCTGAAAGATGGTCACAGGATGACCAAAATGCCAAGCATTCAAAATTTTTTCAGAATAATCACTAATTTTAAATTTAAATGTGGTCAGTCTCCTTTTAATGGGGAAAATCGTAAAATTAATAAAAACAAAAAAATAAATAATAAATAAAGTCACCAATCTTGAAAAACAATGAAGTGTGATAGAATTATCACTTGTTTTAAGTAATAGTTGCTGTGTGTTTTCATATTTGTAAGGCCTACCTTTTTCCAAGTTGTTGTGTGAAGGACTCGATCAAAAAAACGTAGCCTTCAATAATAAATCCTTGGTCTAAGGTGTATTTATTGTTATTTCTTTAAAGTATTGAAAAAATTGTTTTATTCCTACTCTTTATTATTCTTGTGTTCTATTGCCTGACTCAACTTTGTGCCCCGTGTTCATCATCGTTTGCTTCGTCAGTGTTGTTCTTCTGATCGTTGCCATGATTGTTTTGATTAGTTCCGTCTGCACTCGCCAGTTAGCGTCTGAAGAGCCCCGACCGAATAGAGAGCGACCGTGTTGAAGAGCCAATCAAATGGGCCCTTTTTCCTCTGCACGAGATTCAACCGGTGCTAGAATCCTCAGTAATCAAATAAATGAGGAGGCTTGGGCTTATTCTTCACGGGCAGACAGCAACAACATCATGCTGATGGACGATTGATTGTGATGGAGTACCTGACGACCAGCCCCGCTGTTGGAGGAAGCCTTTCCCCGGGAGATGTCAACGCTATTGCGGCCGAAGAGATGAAAGCCATCGACAGCTCCGTCGTTCTTTTAGTAGGCCTAGTTTTGTCTGGTGCTAGCCTATGAAGATCTCTCCAGCATTCGCCGTCGTTGTACATTCTTTTGCGGCAGGTATGTCCCCCCTTGTGGCTGCTAGCTGTCGTCGTTTCCCCGTGGATTGGACTTCGCCTTCAAGATTATTTTTTGTCAACGTGTTTTTGCGGTCTACACGCTTTGGCTTTGGACTTGAGTGCGGCGTTGTGCCTCTTCAGTGGTGGACTGGTGACCCGTCAATTTTATTTCTACAGTCAGGTTTAGAACTCTACTGTTTATATTGATTCTCTTGTATATTTTATCAAACTTCTATTTAATGCTTTCGTGTAGCTCACATTTTGCATGCTATGGTAGCTAAGGCGGGAGGCTTATTTTGTATTTGTTCAGGGAGAGTATGGCTGCCACTGTTTGTATTGTATTTTGTTAGCCTCATTAGTTTGTTTCTGTAGCTGCCATAGTATTATTTGTATTTTATTCATTGTTTTAATCTATTTGTCTGTGATTTGTAGGCACGCATATGAATCCTGTGGTGGGAGGCTCTCTGTATTTAAGCAGGTATTAGGCTTACGCTATGTTGTTTTGGGAGACCTTCATTGGGAGGGTCTATTTTCGTTTCGGCACTTGTGTGAGGCAGGTGAATTGTTACTCGTTGCGTTCTTGTTAACATTGAATCTTTTGGGACTCAATGGGAATCCGTGTTGATTCCAAGTGGACATAGGAAGATGTCCAGGGAGCGCAGCGTAGTATTTATTTCACTTCATTGTGAGTTGGGTGACTTGTTCACCAGGCTGCCTCCGTGCCGTGGTGTTTGTAAGCCTTGTTTATTTAGCGCTATTTGGTTAAGCCTCATTTGTATTGTTTGTTTAGAATTCTTATGTGTTGCTCTGGTTATTATTGTTGGGAAATTTTAGCTCACTTTATTTGTATGCTTGTTTATTTTTGTAGGTCATGACTATTCCATTGGTGGGTGGCTCCTGTGTTTTGAGTGGTAACGTTTTTGTTGGGGCCTGGTTACCTTTGTGATCTCATGTAAGTTTGCCTTGAGATTTTGCCAACCTGTTGGTTGTAGACGTTTCTGATGGTTCAGTTGTTGTTGTCAAATTGTGGGAGTTGGTTTCACCTACTTTGTGTGGGTTTTCTTTAGACCTTTTGGTGGTCTTCTTTGTTTTCCCTAGTTTCAATTTGACACTGAACTTGGAGTTGGGATCTTTTGTATCCAGTCAATTCCCTTGTGTGTTTCAGAAATGTAACACATTTCTTTTAGTGTGTTTGTGGAAGGACTTTCAGTGTCCTCATTTTTGGGTAGGACTCTGTTTTGGGTTGTGTGAGCCTCTTTGGATTGTATTTTTGTGGAATGTCATGACCTGGGTTTTATGTGTAAGTATTTTGTTTTTCTAAGACTATTGATTTTACTTTTGTAACTTCTATTGGAAGCCATTTGTTATGTGAATGTATTTTAATATTGAACTTTGAACTTTAGGGTTTCAGTGTTCCTCCCTTCAAAAAGGAACACACAGCACTGTCTGTGCTCAGTTGTATAAAGTATTAATTTCATGTTTTTTGTATTTATCTTATTATTTTAATAAAGTTCTCATCTTTATACTCATGTTCTGACTCCCACTTTCTCTAGTGTGACTCCCACACCTTGGGGGGGTCACACATTCTACAACAGAAGAAACTTGTGAGATGGAAGAAAACCCAAAGGATGTAGTCTATTGAAGATAATGTTGATAGTGGAAAACGATAATCTTGAAGAAGTGTTGGTCTTGAAATACAGATGAAATTTTGAAGAGGGTGATCTAAATATTTGGGATATAATTTATATAAAACATTTTCGAGAATATTTCTCATCATCAGTAGGATAAAACATTTTTGAATGGTGAAAACAGTTGAAATAAGAATTTAACAATTGATAAGAAAAACGATTGATATAAAGATGATGAAGCTAAGTTGGTTTAACTGTTGGTTATGATTGTTTGGCTATTGTATACTAGGGTAATTGTTGTTTAAAAGTAGTGCCCAATTATTGTTTATCTCTATTGATGGCTTGGCTAAATTTTTGTTATTTGTAATGATATTTATTGTTTCTTTAATTAATCTTTTTTATAATTTTATTCTTTTCCAATGATTTTTGTGTTATTCCTTTGATACAATGATTTACTAAATGGTTGTTTTTGTCTTTGTGGCGAAGTGCTCTTTTATGTTCTTTTAATCTTATTTCTAATTGTCGTTTAGTTTGACCTGTGTAGATATGTTCACAATTTTTACATAGTATTTGATAAATTATATTTCTAGTGTTCCATTTTTCTTTATTATTTTGACATATTTCTTTGAAATCGAAATTTGTGCTATTATTTTGATTGATTGTTGTTTTTAGGTTGGTGGTGGTTATTAATGTATTAGTAATGTTATTTGTTATTTTTGTTATGATTTTTATGTTTGGTATTTGTTCTAATATTTTTTTCTGTCTGTGGAAAATTTTATTATTGTATTGTATTGAATATCTTTTTTGTTGTTCTTGTTGAATTGGTATGGTTTTTGTTGTATTGTTTGTAAACGCATCTATTAAAATTTTGTCTATTAAAGTTATTGGATATTTGTTTTTTATAGGTTCAGTTTAAGTTTTTTTAAATTTGTAGGAATATATTTAGGGGATGTAAGATTTTTTATTCTTTGTAAATATTGTTTAATAGTGTTAATTTTTTGGTGTGTGGGTTGTTGTGATAAGTAATATGGTATGTTGTTACCTTTTGTTGGTTTTTCATATATCTCAAAATCTAGATTATTTTCATTTTTTATAACAAAAATTTAGCCAAGCCATCAATAGAGATAAACAATAAATGGACACTACTTTTAAACAACAATTACCCTAGTATACAATAGCCAACAATCATAACCAACAGTTACAACCAACTTAGCTTCATCATCTTTATATCAATTGTTTTTCTTATCAATTGTTAAATTCTTATTTCAACTGTTTTCACCATTCAAAAATGTTTTATCCTACTGATGATGAGAAACATTCTCGAAAACGTTTTATATAAATGTAAGGGTCCGGTTTACCTTATGTTTATTACCATAACCAAATAATTATAAAACGACTGCGCCATCCGATTACTATCGGAAAAAATGTTAATTAACTAATTACCAATTAATATTTAAACCCAATACCGAATCTTACATAGTAATTCTTCCACACAAGTTCGTGCCAAGAAGGGCGAGAATAGAATGAGGGACTCAAGTTTTTGATTAACAATAACAATGAGATTTATTCATAATAAAAAATAGAATGAAAGTAATTGAAGACTAAAATATGAGTTTGGAACACTAAATTTGCTAACTTGATTAGGTTACAATAAAGATGAATTCTGAACCATAATATAATTAACCAAATGTAACTAATGAGATTTTATAAAAAGAAAACGCTTTTTCATGGCCAAAGGGAAAATATAGATCATACATACTCTTTTGACGAATCAATTGGTCTTGCTTCTTTGGAATTTGGGCTCGTTGATCTTCTGCCAATGTTTGTGGCTCAAATGGGAATCTTCGAACGTGATCGCGTCATTTTTGGGACAATACTAACTGAATTTTACGGGAAAACTGTCATTATTTAAGTTGGGTCGCAACTATGTTAACTTTCGTTAAAAAGCCTCGTTTATCGAGCAAAATTAAAGTTAAACTTTTGCACCATGATTAGAATAAAATAATTAATAATTTTAACTAAAAGAATTTTGATGTTCCCTCCATGACGGACGCCCGTGAGCCGGACATGGACAGCAAAAGGGTTGCTATCGGTCGAATTACAAAGATCCAACCCCGTCACTTACGCTTAGGTACGCCCGCACATGAGAGGGCAGAAATTGGAAAAAGCCGCTCGTGTTCTGAACGGTGCAATATTCTAGAGAACACTGATTCTCTCAAAATCACAAGTTCCCTCGTTCGAGAAGGGGTTTGGAAACGACCAATCAGCAATTGATTATGTCGTCAGAGATCCGGAATTTTGGGGTTCAAAGGAAAGGTCAAAACCAAAGCTAAAAGCATGTTTCTGGGTCTTGAATAGGCGTCAATTCGTCTCGACACCCACCTGCAACCTCCAGATGTGCGGGTGTTGCATGGTAGAGGGTCATTGGTCAGCTTTCTGCTGCTCTTAATTGCCGTTGGGGTAAACTTTCCTCCCAGGTCGTCTTTGATCTCACCCCCGCGATTCGTTCTCCTTTCCAAGCTGGCTTGCATCCTTTCGCCAGTCATAATTTACAAAAGGCTTCTAGCTGCCTCAAATAGAAGGGTCAATCCCCAATGGCTTATCCCACAAGTCCCGTCATCGTTATTCAGAAAAAAGGGATAGATGCTAAACGCTTTCCACACGCAAGTGATAAACAAAATCAAGAAGAGAGGGAGACATTTCCTCAGACAAAAAAAGAGATTCTAACTTACAACAAAATTATCTATCCAATTCTAGAAATTTAATAAAAGAGGGATAAATTCTCCTCTGT
>JAHWFO010026326.1:159503-185293 GCA_023313115.1 Rhysida immarginata | reverse complement strand
ACTTTGTGGAAAGTATAATCCACTGGCGCAGTCCTTTATAAATAATTAATTATTCATTCGACCACTTATTTCAATAATTATCCCCAGGAACCTCACAACTGATATCTACAGGGCCCGTTTAACATGCATGCAATTCAATTACCTATTAATGCAAAAAACTTTCGTTCACTTTAATCAACTTCAGGCACTCGTCTTGCTGAGCGTTATATCACTAAAATCTATAGTAAAGTGAGGCAGTGATCATTGCTTAATAGCAGACTATGGGTAATACTGAACATTCACGTCCCGAATCAAATTTTCCAGCACCAGCACACGAGAGCGCAAAGTCCCTCCTTTATTAAGCAAAAAAAGGGGGGGGGGAACAGTGACCCCTCTTGGTGACAATGAATGTCCGTTAACCTCTCCACTGGCAGCATCAACCACGGTGGTTACACCTGTTTCACATGCAAGTGCGCTAAACCAATTATGGTTAGTTTTACCACTATAGCCCTCACTACTAGACCTACCTATATTCCCGATTGCAACGACAAGGTGCTTAATAAGAAAATTACTGAATTAACATTAATTTATCTTAAACAGTTTGTTGAAAACATAAAAGGGTTGTCCATATGCATCACACAGTCCAAGGGTGCCTCCTATTCTTCATTACGTCTTATTCGGGGGTTCCGGGAAAAATACGAACAATTCGTGATATCATTCAGCGCTTATCCGTGGTTCTAGTCATCAAAAAAGGAGCGAACTCACCGGGTTTTCGTTTACTCACCATCCAAGACGCTTTAACAGGTTCCAATTTCATAGTCCCATGTGGTATTGCGAGGTGAACCTCCGCTGACTGCTTGGCAATCCATGGAAACCTGGTTCCTCTACGGCCATCGCTCGTTTCACGCAATCAACGCCGGCCAGCCGTTATCATATGAGAAACGTAAGATCATCACGTATAAATTATGTAAAAGACAAGTCTAAACAAAAAAAATATTGTTTCTTAAAACATAATTACTTGTGTCCTAATTTGGCCAATTCCAAAATCTGACAGCTAGTTACATATTTTTCGGCGATTAGACAATTATTCCGTAACAGTTCAGAGTTCTTCTAACATGACGTAATTAATTTTATAGAACCATAAATATCAGATTACACTTTCGCCATTATGATCCAATAAAAAGATATATACATTACTGCAAAATACAACCTCTCACGACGAGAACCAAAAAGAATCTCTAAATTTTTTCTTTAACAAAAGGGATTACACGTTCTACACAATCTTTTTTCAACGCAAGAAGAAAGGAAAAAAAAATGAGCGCAACAATTTCCCCCGTTGGAAACTGCACTGTCTTCCAGGAAAACGTCCCAACAATAGAGCTCCAACAAAGGACATTAATGATCGCTCACGGCATATATACAATTCAAAAATGACAATACAAAAAAAAAACACCGATAACACACCTTATTTTCTATTGTCTCTCTACTCCCACCGTCAGACACACGTGACTCCTAAGATGGAACGTCACACACGCCCAACAACAGGTCTCGAACATGTCCCATAAAGGGTCATGCTCGTGAAATAATACACATACGCATCCCTATTACTCCTAAACAAATAACTTTCTACACGCAAGCACTTATAACACACAACAATCCAATCAATAACAACCAACGATATACACTGCGTCAAAACCCAAAAGAAAAAAAAAAACAAAGCAATTATTCCATAGCACAACTAATGCACACACACCACTACCACTCAAGGTTGCAAAACCCCATCTCACGCCTACCTAGGACCGTTGAGACCTCTACGAGTTCTCCAAGCATGGATCATCCTCCCAAGATTTGGGTACACTATCCAGGATGGACTCTGTCATCTCATCATTCTCATTCTCTGCCCATACTTCCTTAATGCCCGTCATCACCACTTTTTGTTCTGGGTCCGAACTGCTAATTTTAAGAGCCCCCCTCTTTGCTTGGGTCATCTTATGTCCCCTACCCCTTTTAATCGTTTTACTTTTTCGGGCCCCCTTTTTCACACTTTCAACTACGTACCCTTTTTTGCTTGATTCCGGTTGCTCAAGACACTGTTCCCGTAATTTTCTGGCTAACTTAATTCCTTCGCGCCATGACACCTCCCTTTCTTCTTCTTCCCTTATCTTATTTGCCGCCTCCAGTTCCCAACCAGTATTCAACAGTTCTTCTGTATCGACTGACACATCAATCCCTAGCGACATCCTGGAGGGTACTTTTCCTAATACGCCCGTTGCTACCGGCTGGTTTACCCTGACATTCCCCAGGTTACTCCGTTCCCTGTCCATTTGGGTATTAGCCCACGACGGTGAAAAATCTAGGATGTTTTGAGACCATTCCTCGAAATGGGTCCCATCACCCATACAGCCGCAGCGGTTCCCCTGATCCATTACTACCTCACCCCCCTGCCAATTCTGCACCTCATTCATTCTAGAGTAATTCTCCTGTGTCCCAAGACTGTTATGAACCACATACTGATCCGGGACTTCCAAACTAGCTCCACCCCTTCCGTATGCGAATTCAGCGCCTCCCTCATCCCAGCCATAACTCGGCACGTCCAATCCATGCCCGTATACGGCACCTACCCCTGTCCCAAAATCCCCGTTCGGTCGCATCCCCTCACGAACACTATCCTGACCACCGCCACCTACATATATACCCCACTTGGTCCATATCTGACCTAATCTCACCCATCTAATATCCCCAAATTTTACCCCCCTTAACTGTACCCATTCCATTCCATCTGTGGAGCATATTTGAAATGGTCCTATCCACCTCGCCGTTCTCGCCATACCCTTCCGGCATGGTTCCCTCAGCATCACCTCCTGGGTGTAAATGGCATCCGCACAGCCATACTTCTCATTAGCCTCACCCATCTCAAAACCCACGCTCGCCATTTGCATAACCCCCTTCTCAATGCGCCCACCGTCATCCCCTGCCTGTTCGATGGGTAACACATCCGCAACGCCGACTACACTCGTTGAGGAGCATTGAAACGTAAGCCCCTTAAGCACGTCCATGCCCAAGATACCGTCATATGGGCGATCACTAAAGGAATGGACCAAACACGTCCGCATGCCCATATGACGGCTTTGGACTACTACGTCCAGAAGCCCTCCCTTTTTCAAATACAAACAACTTCCGTTTATACCTTTTATGATCATCTCCATATCTTGGAGTGGTGGACCAGCTAACTGCTGATATGCCTCCTCATCGATCAGAGACACTTAGGATCCCGTATCGAATAGCATAGTCAACGGCTGACCCTAGATAACTACCGTGGCCACACAAGAGTCACAATAGGACCCTCGAGTGAACCACCAGTATTTACACCGCGGGGCCTTGGTGATGGTTGAGGACAATTCCTGGCTAAATGCCCTAATTGTCCGCACCTATAACACCCATTATTGGTAGGCGCACCCCTTGGTACAATAGCCCTGCCATCCCCTGGGGACACAGCAGGTGATTGTTGAGTGCACGGGGCTGACGCACTGCTGACTGCTAGCTTTTCGACGGTGCGTGTCAAACTTTCCATCATACCCTCCAATCTCTTAATTGAGTCCGCACATTTGCATGCGTGCTCCTGTGGTCTTGCCCCATCAGCGTTGCCTTGATTTGATTTTCCTCCTTTCTGCCCCAGTCTCACTCCACTAGACCCCACCTCGGCCCCTGGCACATTCTCCAACATTTGTTGATCGTCGGAATTTTTTCTCCAATTCCTCGGATCTTAAGGCCAACATCAACACTTCTTTGTATGTTTTAGGATTGGCTATTGTTAGTAACTTTATATAATATTCTACAAGTTTATATTTATTTCGTACAAAAAGAAAATAAGAGAAAGAATATAATAATAATAATATTTATTGTAAATTAATATATTGTAATTTTTAAATTATATCTCATGAATGTTTTAAACTAAATAATAATTAATTACATTATACATTTACTTATGTTAACATGAGTAAGTGTTCACGAGAATAATTAATCACATGAACACATTGTTGTATATAGAATGATACAGAAGCGAAAAAGACTTCATTCACGATGGAAGTGACATTATGTACTTCCAGTATATTATATGATAAAATTTTGTAATCCATACATTTACATTAAACTTTTGTATAAAACTTCAAATAGAAATCTCCTGCCTATTCATTTATAAAAAGTCATGCAGAACCTGAAGTAATTTACCACGTCGAAACCTATTGATGCCGACATAGGCCCAACCACAAGAACATGTTCGTTTTTCAACCTTCCCAGTAGGCCTACCCGTTGCAATAAAGTTCCTGATTCAATAGATTTTTGAACCATCGCTCTGCGGACACCACCAAAAATCGGTTATGGGCCAATATACCTAGATATCCACTACGACAACTTTTATTCAGCGGACAAGTTTTATTCAGCTTTTATTCAAGTCTTACTAATGGACAAGGGGTGCTGGAGTTTCATCACCGACGAATTGAAAATCTCTCCTGATCAACTCATAACGGAAAAAGAAAAACAGAAGTTTCAACTCCGAAAAGACAAGGCCTATACGACAATATACTTGGGAATCGAGAGTGACATCAGACCACTCATATCAGACACCACAGACGGTAAAGAAGCGTGGAAAATTCTCCAAGACAACTTAGAGCCAAAATCAAGAGCGAGACTCACCTGCCTTGTTGACGAATTCTTCGAACTACGTTATCATCCCGAAAATGAAACAATAGGCTTATATTGTCAACGACTAAAAGAAAAAGCGAAACAAATCAAAGACGCAGGATTTGAAATCCCGGAAACTCTAATATGCTTTCAACTGATCAGATGGCTCCCTAAAGAATACGATAACCTGGTCCAAATCATTTATAGACTCCCCGACAAAGAATTTAACTTCCGAAACCTGGAGGATCAACTGATAGCGGAATCTGGCTGAATAAACCAAAAGAAAAAAGGTGACGAATCCAGAGAAACCAATGTGTTCAACGTAAACGAAAAAAAGATGTTTTCCAAGCCAAATTATGGATCCTCATCATACCCAACTAAGAAGAAGGCCAACATGCGATCTTCTAACGAATCAACGCCAGAGTCATCCAGACACAGCCAACATCACCTGCACGTATTGTAAAAAAATTGGTCACTTACGAAGAGATTGTTACAAACTACCCGAAGAGGAGAAAACATCCTGACGATGAATACAAGCCACGAGAAGCAGGAAATAACATTTCGTACACTGAACTCGTAGGTGAAAATGTAATTCTAAATAGTGAATTTTGTGACAAAAATAAGGTAAGAAATATCTTATCATACTGGTTAATAGACAGTGCAGCAACTTCACATTTCTGTAATGATAAAAGTTTCTTTAAAAGTTTTAAATCAATTTCACCAACTAAAGCTTTAATAGGGGATAAAGATTCTAGCTGTGAGATAATTGGCATTGGTGATGTAGTTTTATATGTTAAGGATAAAAGAAAACGTAATGTAAAAATGACACTTAAAAATGTTCTTTATGCACCAAATATGAGAAAAAATTTAATTGGAGGAGCAAATATAGATATAGCAGGGTATAAGGTTATATGGTATAAAAATAAAATGAAAATTTTCCGTCCAGATGGGACATATTTTCTTACAGTGCATAGAAAAAATAAATTATATGTTTTAGAAGCTATAGTATATCCTTCTGTAGATCATAATCAGAAAAATGATCAATATGCACTCAATATAAATGTAGTTAATTCATAGAAGAATGGCTCATATAAATATACCCCTTATTAAGAATATGAATAAGACTAATTGTGTTTATGGAATTGAAAATTTAAAAGGTAAATTAAACAATTGCAATACTTGTAGAATTAGCAAGTCTACAAGAACTTCCTTAAAAAGGATTATGTAAAACTTATGAAAAGACCATTAGAAAAAATTCATATGGATGTGTGGGGGCCAGCTCCTTGTAAATCTCATGGAAGTAGTTCATATGGCTCCCAACTATTCTAACATTTTTATGGGGGAAGTGGAAACCAAACTACTTTCCACGTCTCCCTTAAAGCCGTTGGTCTGGCTGCGATATATTGATGATATTTTCCTGATCTGGCCACACAACGAAGACTCACTGTTATCTTTTATCACCCATTCCAACTCCATCCACCCCTCCATCAAGTTTTCTCACAATTACTCTATCTGGACAGTTTCTTTTTTGGATATCTCTATCACTAACAATAAATTGTCTACTAATCTCTATAAGAAGCCCACTGATCAACACCAGTACTTACACTATGACAGCTGCCATCCGTGCCATTGCAAGGATAACATCCCATTAACTCATCCCAAGGTCAGTTAACATCCCAAGGTCAGTTAACTCGCATCCATAGAATATGCACTAATCAGTCTGACAAGGACTTCCATGCTAATGCCCTTACCCACTCCCTTAAAGCAAGAGGCTACCCCAAATCTGTCATACGCGCTTCTATCTATAAATATCGCAATTCTCGTTCTAACAACAACCCCAAACCTTCTCCAGCCATGACAACACCTACATTAGTTCTTCCTTATCATCCAACCCTCAATAGTATTAAAAATGTCCTAAGGAAATATCAACATATTATTGACAATTCTCCTCTTCTCCACTCCATTCTACCAGAACCACCAAAAGTTTCTTTTAAACGGACATTTAATTTTAAAGATATTCTGGTCCATGCTGCTATTACCAAACCACGCACTTCCACTAAGGGATGTTCTCCTTGCAATGCAAAGCGTTGCGGTGTTTGTCATTTTCTTAACCCTGCTACCTCCATTTCCAGCAGTGCCTCCTCCTTTACTTTCAAGATTAACCAGAACCTGACCTGCACTTCTCACAACTTAATTTACCTGTTACATTGCAAAGTATGCCAGAAACAGTACGTTGGAGAGACAGGCAATACCATACGCTCCAGATTTGCCGGGCATAAGTTTGATATTCTTAGCAATGCTGACACCCCTGTCGCTAAACACTTTAATTCCTCTGGTCACTCTTTACAGGCCATCAGCATTTATATTCTTCGTAGTAACTTCCATAGCAAAAAAGAAAGAAAGCAATTCGAGTCTTTTCTTATTTGGAAATTTAATTCCCTCACCCCTAATGGCATTAACCTTAGCAAAGGTACCATTCCCTCATTACCTTTCCCATGTCCCCTTCCAACTTCAGCTATTCCTTAATTTGTCGCAGGCCCTATGGGTCCTTTTCTTCTTTCTTTATCTTATCTTCTGTTTCTTCTTTTCAATGTTCTTAAATGTCCTTTCATATTTTTTTACCTTTGACCCGATGCTCTTACATGTGGGACTATTTTACAGGGTGACTAGCGACCGGGAATGGTCAGGGAATTTTTATTTTTTTAAACCGAGTACAGTCAGGGAATCATAAAATCGATAATTTTAAACAATGTCAATAATATTCTTTCATGACAGCCCCCTTTTTTGTCTACTAATAATCAGGAATAATTTTACGTAATCTTTTTGCTAGGCACCCTATCATTCCTAAACGTTTTTATAATTTCACTTTCATATGTTTCATCCTATTACATTTTTCTCGCCGCCCCCTTATTATTATCTATTTGTCCTCCGTCCTGTCCTATCCCAACAGTTCGTCTAATTAATCTCATCTGTTCTCTTCTTGTTTGTCAGCTAATAACGTCTTACTATTCCCCATGCAAACTATATATAAACCCGTCTGTTAGTACAACTTTTATAACTTCATGATAATTCTCTAATATTCTATTTGCTTTTAGAGAATTATCCTTTTTTGCTTTCATAAAGGATAGGCTCTATCCGAAACGTCAGCTTTTCATTTGATTTTATAGTTTTATTTTGATCTTACTTATTTTTTCTATTATTTTGTTATTTGTTAATTATTATTTTATTTTTCATTTTTATTTATTAACTATTATCTATATTTTTTATCTATGATAGATGACTACACAAGAATGATGCATGTCTATACTATAAAATATAAAAATGAGGTATTTAGCTGTTTCAAATCTCATCTCAAAACAGTAGAAAGACAATTAGGAACAAAAATTAAGTCTATTAGGACAGATAACGGATTAGAATTTTGTAACCATGAATTTGGAAATTATTTAAATAATCTAGGCATTAAACATGAAAGAACCTCTGTATATACACCGGAACAAAACGGTATAGCCGAAAGATTCAATCGTACGGCATTAGATGGTGTAAGATCAATGTTAACCGATAGTGGACTACAACCACAATTTTGGGCAGAAGCTCTGCATGCATTCGTACATATTAGAAATAGATGTCCTCACAAATTAGATAATAATATTACTCCTCATGAACTATGGTTCGGTAGGAAACCATCCATTAGACATCTAAGAATATTTGGTTCATTGGTTTATGTACACATCCCAAAAATTAAACGAGATAAATTAAGTCCTAGAGCGACTGAAGGTATTTTAATAGGTTATGCATTAAATACTAAAGGATATTGAGTATGGATACCTAAAAGTAAAAAGGTAATTGAAAATATACATGTAAAGATAGATGAAACTAAAAAAGGTGTAAATTGTTTAATACAAAATGCAAGGAAATATAATTATATCAATTTCAAAATGGGAGATATAGATTTAGAAAGTTGTGATGAAGAATCAATAGTTGATAATGATGAAATTTGTTCTAAAGAAATAGATCATAAAATAGAGGAAGTAGAAAAGTTAGATATAGATGAATGGAGAAGAGAAGAAGTAGAGAGAAAAAATAAATCTCGAATTGATGCTTATTATTACCCACCTACTGGTGAAAGATTACGTTCACTCAATGATATAGAAAAGTATTGTAAAATGAAAAATATTAATTTTGATAGAAATTTATTTTCCTTTAAAGCAAAAACAAAAACTTCAGACAAAAATAATGATAATTTTGAAGAAATAGAAGAAAACTATTTTGATTGTGATATTTGTAATGATGAAGTATATAACATAGAAATACCTATGAATTATAATGAAAATAAAAAGTCAAAACAAAGTAAACATTGGGATAATGCAATGAAAGAGGAAATTTCAATAATGGAAAAAAGAAAAGTTTGGGAATTGGTAGAACCTCCAAAAACAGGAAAAATAATAGGAAATAAATGGGTACATGTAATAAAAAAGGATGATAAAGGCAATGTTAAAAGATATAAGGCACGTTTAGTAGCACAAGGCTATAAACAAAAACAAGGAATAGACTATGGAGACATTTTCTCCAATGGTAAACTTTTCCATTGTAAGATTTTTATTTATCTTACTAGTAACTATTTTATAATGGAATCGCATTCACATTGATGTGAAGTCAGCATAACTGTATGGCAATTTAAATGATATAATTTATATGAGACAACCTATAGGATTTGAAGTAAAAGGTCAAGAACATAAAGTTTGTTTATTAAAGAAATCTATATACGGTTTGCATCAAAGCGGACGAGAATGGAATATGGAACTAAATAATATTTTAATAAGTCTTGGATTTAAAAATTTAAATTGGTGTAATTGTGTTTACCAATGGAAAAACAAAGCTGTTTTAATTGTATATGTAGATGACAGTCATATTTGCTGAAAAAGACTATATTTTATCCAAACTAGTCTCCTTAATTAAACAAAAGATAGAAATACAAGAATTAGGTGAAACCATATTTTTATTAGGAGTTAATTTTGAAAAAACAAACAATAATTGTATTTACATCAGAAAACTTATATTGAGAAATTACAAAACAGGTTAAAAGAATTATACGTTTCAAAAGTTAACCTACCATTAAAAATAGGATATAATATTCCTAAGAAAGTAAATGAAAATGATATTATTGAAACTAAACAAATGAAAAAATATCCTTATAGATCATTACCGTATATACCCGCGTATAGGACGAATTTTTTTTTCCAAAAAATGACCCCTAAAAACCACATTCGGCCTATGCGCGGGTCAGAGTTGATGAAAACTTTTATAAGTGGAGTTTACAAAAAACTAAGCAATAATTTTATTTATTAATCCGTTTAGATTTCATTTATTAACCCTTTCACTGTATAAATAAATTTCTGATAAGATAAAAGTATTATAACGCTGTGGCGGCCATATTGGAGAAAGTATGAGAGGGGGAGGGGCTTCAAACGAAACCAGCGCATTTTTACGTTTTCTGTCATTCCAATACATACAGTAAATTAGTGGTGCGCGATTCATCGATGGTTTTGTTCGTCGTTTTCAACCATCGAACGATTTTTACAAAACATCGATTGCCAGCGATGGTGGTTTACAAACCATCGATGGAAATTTCGATTTTAAATGGTTGGTTAAGTCAAATCACCAATCAGTCACTAGACTGCGTTAGCTAGGAAAACTGCTAATTAAATACATTAATCTAAACAGTACTCAAAATGGAATATCGAAGCATCGAAGATTCAAGAAAACTAAAAAATTCGATTTCGAAACAGTTTGAACATCGATACTTTAAGCCTACTGAAAGATGATCGAAACAAAATTGAAACCATGATCGAAAAATGGTTTATAACATAAAATACTTGAAATAATTTTTTTGTATCTGCTACGCATTGTAAAGATTATATACCGTTAAAATTTGATTGAATTCCAACAAAAAGTTTTCAAGTTAATCATTCAACATCATAACGCGTTTACTTTTGAGTACTAACCAGCACTTGTTACAATTCTCACTGCGTAACTCGGAAACTTCTCGTTGGAATTCGATCAAATTTTAACGGTATACACAGTCTTATGTACCCTGTTATTCCTCCAAGTTTCATTAATCTAGGCTTTACAGAACCTGAGTTATTATTTGGTGTTCGGTCATTTGCCCCAAACTGCCGCATGCCTTTTGAACATCGTTTGTCACTGTGTTCTTGCCAAGTGCGTCTTGAAAATCGTCCAAGAATGTTTTAATAAAGAAAGTTAATTTGGTTATAATTAAAATATATTATTTTCTTATTATAAATTTAATGTTTTTGTAATAAAAATTTTTTTCCCTCATGCGTTGCATTTTCCCCCCTTTTTTGCCTCGGCCTATGCGCGGGTCAAGGCGTTTTTCCACTTTTTGGGCTCAAAAACAGGAGGTCGTCCTATGCGCGGGTCGTCCTATACGCGGGTATATACGGTAATTGGTTGTTTATCATTTTTAGCCAATAGAATTAGACCAGACATATCATGTGCCATTAATGTACTATCTCAATTTAATAATGGATACACTTATGAACATTGGTGCCTTGTAGTCAGTAGTGTGCTAGAGCCGGCTCGCACCGGCTCGCGCGAGCCGGTTGTTGAACTTCTTAAGATTTTGCGAGCCGGTTGTTGAATTTCAACAAAGACATGAAAAATTAGAAATATTATTTTTTATACATTAATTCATGTATACAGGGTGTATCTGAATGGTCTGTACAAACTTGGAGGGGAGGTAGTATGGGTGATTTTAAGCAAAAAAGTTCATATGAACGTGGGTCCGCATTTGAACAATAACTGAGATATGAACAGAAATAAAAATGCCGCTACCAAGTTCAACAAGTTAATAACTCAAATTTCTGTAACATCTAGAATGATTAATTTTGGTAAAACAACAGGGTACATAAAACTGTGTGGACCGTTAAAATTTGATCGAATTCCAATGAATAGTTTCCGAGTTACGCAGTCAAAATCGTAACAAGTGCTGCTTAGTACTCGCATGTGAGCACGGGTTACGATGTTGAATGCGTAACTCTGAAACTACTGGTTGGAATTTTATCAATTTTTAACGGTACACACAGTTTTATGTACCCTGTTGTTTTACCAAAACTCATCATTCTAGATGCTACAGAACTTGAGTTATTAACTTTTTGATCTTGGTGGCGGCATTTTTATTTCTGTTCATATTTCAGTTAGCGTTCAAATTCGGACCCATGTTCATATGAACTTTTTTGCTTAGAATCACCCATAGTACCTCCCCTCCAAGTTTGTACAGACCGTTCAGATACACTCTTTATATTATTAGAAGAAAAAACCCCAGAGATTATAGTCAAAAAATTCCATCGCATAATGTAACACTGCAACTGAGAGACAATCAAGGTGTCCGTCATACAGAAAAATCTCGTACACTGTCCCACAAAGCTTACAAATCTGTAAAAAGTCTCAAAAATTATTGCAGATTTGAAATCTCAATTCTGATATCTGGTAACAACTTCCGGTTCCTGCCTGAAATATTTCAGTAACAACTTCCGGTTCCAATCGAGTAGTCATGGAGCCGGTTGTTAAACATTTGCCAGCACACTACTGCTTGTAGTAGATTTATTAAACTATGTTTTCAATACAAAAGAATTAAAAATTAATTTATCCAATGTTAACGGTAGTAACCTAACTGGTTTTACTGACGCCAATTGGGGATGCATTCTAAATGACAGACATTCATCAAGTGGTTATATTTTATTACTATGTAACATTCCATTTATGTGGAAGACTTCTAAACAAAAATGTATTACTTTAAGTTCTATGGAATCAGAATTTGTATCACTTACTGAAAGTATAAAAGAATTAATTTGGCATAAAAATGTCATATCTGAATTAGATATTATATAAGTTGACAAGCCAATAATGTGCTGTGATAACCAAGCAGCAATGTATTTTTTAAAAAATAACCAAGAAAATTTTAAAACCAAACATACTGACATAAGATATAAATTTATCAGACAATACCTGGAAAATGAAGAGTTAGAATTAACATATATTAACAGCTCAAATAATTTAGCTAATTTTTTGACTAAACCGATTCCAAAACAAAAGTTAAAACAAATATGTGAACGAATATTTGTGGAATAATTTTTTCTTAAAAAATGTAATTTTTATATGTTTAAATAATTTTTTTTTGTACAATGGGGCCGATTGTTAGTAACTTTATATAATATTCTACAAGTTTATATTTATTTTGTACAAAAAGAAAATAAGAGAAAGAATATAATAATAATATTTATTGTAAATTAATATATTGTAATTTTCAAATTATATCTCATGAATGTTTTATACTAAATAATAATTAATTACATTATACATTTACTTATGTTAACAATGAGTAAGTGTTCACGAGAATAATTAATCACGTGAACACATTGTTGTATATAGAATGATACAGAAGCGAAAAAGACTTCATTCACGATGGAAGTGACATTATGTACTTCCAGTATATTATATGATAAAATTTTGTAATCCATATATTTACATTAAACTTTTGTATAAAATTTCAAATAGAAATCTCCTGCCTATTCATTTATCCAGAACCTGAAGTAATTTACCACGTCGAAACCTACCGATGCCGACATAGACCCAACCACGAGAACATGTTCGTTTTTCAACCTTCCCAGTAGGCCTAGCCGTTGCAATAAAGTTCCTGATTCAATAGATTTTTGAACCATCGCTCTGCGGACACCAACAGCTATCATCAGCGCCGTTCTATGCGCCACCAAGCAACTGTTGCAAAATCGTTGCAAAAGCACGGTTTCTTTGATTGGCACAGCTGCAAGCGTGGCGCTGATGTATCGTGCAATTGCTAACTCCAAGCGCCCTGCAAAGGTTGCAACCGTCTCATTGGGGCCCTGAATGGTATCGTGTAGCTCCTGGGAGAAGTCACGAACCACCTTCAGGTGTCCGAAAACTTGTTCAAGTCGTGGTCGCAACTCTTCATAGTCTTCAATATCGAACAGCTCATGTTCAGCAGCTTGCTTGGCAGCTGCACCCTTTAACAGAGAGTGGACTACTGTTAATTTAGCCGGTGTCCAGCTAGCCAATGCCCCTATACGATCGATACTGGCCAATAGAAATACAGCAGGAAGCCTGAGGCGCTCGGGAGTAGGTCACGGACTTTGGATGTGGTTGTTATTAAAGTGGAATAGGGACATATCAGGTTTCTATGTTATGGTATTCATTTTACTGGTTGTTCCTACTGGTTTTTAATCTTTTTTTTTTTTTAAACCACTTGTTGACCTCAATAGTCACATGATCTTTTCTATTTAAGCACCGCGTCCACTTCTTTTCTCATCACAATGAACGTAGTTTCAATCTGCATTGAACATACGTTCTGCATTCATAACATATATACGTGTCAGTGTCTTACTTATTGGGATAATAACGCTCAGTGTCCCTATTGGATTGACGAATTTCACATTGATACCTCAGACGACATCATTCAAAATGACAGCATTACATCAATACCCATGGACATGGACCAACCAACAGAACAGCAAAGAAGATTCTCCATCCTTAACAACACAGCATGGGAATCAAGTGTTCATAGTCCCTCGCAGGTATGTCTTAGAGTTTGTTCCCCACGACCCGAAATTGAGCTTCAATCAAATCATTCCGAAGACATCACAATTATACACACAACTTCAACACACCCTAACACACAATCATTCGTACACAATAGCACCCGAGCCTCTGAAACAATTGGACAGTCACAGCACTTTATTATTGACAACAATGGACACAACAATATATCTTTATCTCACCAACATCAGCAGCCAAGTCATAAAGAAACAACTATTCACAGAAATAACAACACTTTTGCTACCTCATTATTCCCCAACAGTATTATGGATACAACAACTGAACGAGAATCAACCCTCCAACAAATATAAAGCCATGAACATACAAGAAGTCCAAGAAGCAGTGACAATGAGCAATTGGTCTCTCAATCAGCAGGGTCGTCTCTTAAATCGCAAAATGTCACTACCTTGGACGAAACAAGCATTGACCATATTCCATCATCACCCAATAGACCGGGACCAAGCACCTCAACCTCATTGGATGACGCAAATAACATCATTAACAACCCCAACGGAACCACCAACAAAACGTTTAAAACCTTCATCCTCCACAACACAAACATCAAATATCCAACCGGAAACCCCAGTCATAGACGAAGTAAACCCTCCTTCCTCTCATTTGACCACGGAGACCACCAACATATCTACATCTCAACACTCGGAGGAGGAAACACAGCCTCAAGAACAAGACAACGCATCCTTAACTTTCTTGGTGCAACAAGCGGAGGCATTGCAGAAGCTATTGCCTCTACACAATCAATCAAGTATATCGGAAACTTCCTTTTATATCTCCTCAATACAAATTACAGAGGATACAATCGATATGGTTCTCAAATCACACAAGAACTCATCAGACTCACAGAACTCGTAAAAGACATATTAGCTGATCCACAACATATACGAAAAAACAGTAATTGTAAAACATATACTGACCAGAAAAACCAACAAAAAGACGAACGATTTGGCAGACATAAACGCTCAACAATAATCAAACTCATTGACTATTTAATCGACAAACACAATATAAAAACAAAAGCACAATGGAACAACATAGTTGATTTATAAACAAAACAACAATTACTAAAAGAATTTGGACTAAATGAACAAAGCTACGTAGCACGATTACTTCGCTTTCGAAATCAACAATATACAAACACAATAAAAAAAACAACAATGCAAGCACATTTTAACAAATTAATACAAAAACGTTTGACCAAAAAACCCATCATTAAAAGCTTTACAAAAAAAGACAAACTAACACAACAATGGTTACATACTTTTTTTCAACAAAACAATAATGACATACCTGACTTTTTTGCATGGCTTGAAATTATAAAAACAAAACAACTAAAAAAAATCAACACATTTGTTTTACAAGGAGATACAAACGCTGGAAAATGTCTACTCATAGAAACACTAACAAAACCTCTACAACCTGAACTAGTCCCCAGAGAAAGAGACAACAGTTCCTTTCACTTAGACCAATTACCAGACGCTGCCATTGTTTTATTCGAAGAACCAATTTTAACCCCAGTTAACGTAGGAACATGGAAATTAATACTCAAAGGAAAGCCCATAAAAACCGACATAAAACATAGTGATAAAGAATCCATAGAAAGAATACCGATTTTTATAACCACAGCTAGACCCATAACAAACAACATAGATGATAAAGAAACAGAACAAATACACCAAAGAATCAAAATTATAAAATTCAAAAAAACCATAGAACACAGACACGAAGAATACACACGTCCACTAACATTCACACCAGATTACATACAAAAAACTCCACATTTCATAACACCACACGATTTAGCTTTATTACATCATCTCCATTACGACCAAATAACAAATAAAAAAAAACAACTTCTTGAAACCAACACTAGAGACATCAGCGCATATGACGACACTAAACGCAAACAAGCAAACGCACACAAGCAAACGCACTCACAACAGCATGGCATCAGTACATGCAGAAGAACCAGTCATAAAACGACCCCGATTGACAGTCATCAAAAATATTCCACCAATGACAAATACACTAGACGACCACCATGGCTATGGACCATCTATATATCCAATCACACCTTTCAACGTATGGAATCACGGACACGTGACATTCACATACACTAAAAACACAAAAATGGTATACTCTCAATTTTAATGACGATCAATCACCCTACATACTACCATACGTACATTGGCCTTTCTGGACAGGAGAACACGACGACACCGCATATGAAACAGAAAACTACAAAAATTACAAGGCGATCAGCTCAATTTCTTGGGGCATAAGACCACTACAAGCGAGACTAACACTTGAAAACCATGCAGTCCTCAGAAAACGACTCATTCAAACTGGACAAACCAATACAGAAACATGGGACTTCGAAACCAGCCAAAACCTCGTCGTCGGAAGAGGAACAACTCAAGGACACGCCGTCATCATTGCAAACAACAAAGAAACAGGACCTTTCACCAAACGACACGATGCAACAGAGTGGGAAAAACCACAATAGATCATCTAACCAAATATGAAATACCTGACAAACACCGATGGGATTATACAATAGACTTTCCAAATGAATCACCTCAAGCATATCAACCATACCCTACTGACGACAAGGCATATACACGTTACATACCTGGACCCACCAATTACACCATGCGACAAGGCACCACTGGAGAACAATCAGCCACAAGCAATAATACTACCTTTCAATCTTTAATAGTGCAAAAAGTGGATAAAAATAAGTGCTTCACTATAAAAAACCACAATATACATCTCTCCAATTACCCAGCCCTCATGATTGGACAACCGACCATTCCTGATGAATCCGGTACCATGAAATTCCAATACAGAATACGTCTCATCACAGAAATGGACATTCAATTTTGTATAAAACCTGATGCATATGAACAAATAGGAATAGAACGATTTGTAATAGAACACCCAAAAGCTGCTTTAAACACCAGCAAAACAAATGTAACAACTGTATTTTTTCCTTATAAGATTTAATAAAAACCAAAATTAAAAAAAAAAAAAATTGGAATTTATTTCACAGCAATAAACAAAAACAAAAAGAAAAAAGAACATTTTCATACTCTCTGGACATAAGTAAAAAACAACATTATGCCTGATTATATGGAAATAATCTTAACAACCACTTCCAACAACCGCATGTGAAAAACTCCTACTGTACATCGTCCACTATCTTCGTGACCCTGAGTTAAAGTAGTACAAAGGTCATATTTTCCCGCCAAAAGATTAAACGATAGCGCCTCAGGCGCCTCCTGCTGTATTTTCTAATAGAAAATGCAAAACTATTAGAAAACCATGCCTTAATCGTAACACCTCCATCTTCACCAACAAATGCTGACACTGAGCCAGTAAATCCAGCCAACTCAGGAACCGCGGCAGCAGCCACAGCTGCTTCAGCATCACCTTCATTGCCTGGCATGATTCCTAGTAACCAAACCAGTGCACCACTTGTAGTCTTGTTTAGGTATGCAAACTAACATACAACCTGTGATTCCTGAGATGTACTCCCACTCTTCTCCTCACACTCTCGCATACGCCTATTCAATACAACCAGGAACACAAAACAAACAAACAAAAAAAAAAACAGTCTTAAACTACAGTAATATCAGGAGAATTCTATAATCCGGAAATGCCAGATTGTCAGTCCCTGTTCAGGCGCCAGTGTACCCTCCCCACCCCAAATATATCTATTATATAAGTGCTCTGAGTCAAGGAACGTCACTTAGGGTAGGTAAGAACAAGGGTTCGGGACTGATAATTAGAAAATCGCAACTGATATTACTGTAATTATGCATAACACTACTTTATTCTTTTAGAATACACCAATTCGCACATAATAAACATTTATTTACGACTACCATGGTATCTACAGGGCCCGTTTAACATGCATGCAATTCAATTACCTATTAATGCAAAAAACTTTCGTTTACTTTAATCAACTACAGGCATTCTTGTCTTGCTGAGCGTTATATCACTAAAATCCATAGTAAAGTGAGGCAGTGATCATTGCTTAATAGCAGACTATGGGTAATACTGAACATTCACGTCCCGAATCAAATTTTCCAGCTCCAGCACACGAGAGCGCAAAGTCCCTCCTTTATTAAGCTAAAAAAGGGGGGAGGAACAGTGACCCCTCTTGGTGACAATGAATGTCCGTTAACCCCTCCACTGGTAGCATCAACCACGGTGGTTACACCTGTTTCACATGCAAGTGCGTGCTCCAGTTGCGCTAAACCAACTATGGTTAGTTTTACCACTATAGCCCTCACTACTAGACCTACCTATATTCCCGATTGCAACGACAAGGTGCTTAATAAGAAAATTACACATAGGGGAAAAGGGTTG
Source organism: Rhysida immarginata (assembly GCA_023313115.1). Classification (NCBI taxonomy): domain Eukaryota; kingdom Metazoa; phylum Arthropoda; class Chilopoda; order Scolopendromorpha; family Scolopendridae; genus Rhysida; species Rhysida immarginata. The sequence continues at coordinate 166,597 of JAHWFO010026326.1, read as the reverse complement.
AAAACAGAAAAGGGTTGTTCATATGCATCACATAGTCCAAGGGTGCCTCCTATTGTTCATTACGTCTTAATCGGGGTTCCGGGAAAAATACGAACAATTCGTGATATCATTCAGCGCTTATCCGTGGTTCTAGTCACCAAAAAAGGAGCGAACTCACCGGGTTTCGTTTACTCGCCATCTAAGATGCTTTAACAGGTTCCAATTTCATAGTCCCATGTGGTATTGCGAGGTGAACCTCCGCTGACTGCTTGGATATCTGTGGAAACCTGGTTCCTCTACGGCCATCGCTCGTTTCACGCAATCATCGCCGGCCAGCCGTTATCATATGAGAAACGTAAGATCATCACGTATAAATTATGTAAAAGACAAGTCTAAACAAAAAAAATATTGTTTCTTAAAACATAATTACTTGTGTCCTAATTTGGCCAATTCCAAAATCTGACAGCTAGTTACATATTTTTCGGCGATTAGACAATTATTCCGTAACAGTTCAGAGTTCTTCTAACACAACGTAATTAATTTTATAGAACCATAAATATCAGATTACACTTTCGCCATTATGTTCCAAAAAACAGATATATACATTACTGCAAAATACAACCTCTCATGACGAGAACCAAAAAGAATCTGTAAATTTTTTCTTTAACAAAAGGGATTACACGTTCTTCACAATCTTTTTTTAACGCAGAAAGGAGAAAAAAAATGAGCGCAACAATTTCCCCCGTTGGAAACTGCACTGTCTTCCAGGAAAACGTCCCAACAATACAGCTCCAACAAAGGACATTAATGATCGCTCACGGCATATATACAATTCAAAAATGACAATACAAAAAAAAAAAACACCGATAACACACCTTATTTTCTATTGTCTCTCTACTCCCACCGTCAGACACACGTGACTCCTAAGACTGAACGTCACACTATCAAAGTCGCATGATTGTCTTTTGCCTCCAAAATTTGCCAATCCTAACATTTTCTGAGATAACTCATCTGAATTAAATTTATTTATAAATAATTAGATAAAGTATAATAAATTGGTTTAAACTAACTAATTAATGTTGTTATTTACTGATGCAGAGTAATTTAATCAGCATAATTTTGCGTCGATGTGTAACGTTTTAATTTCTGACTTGTGGAATTGGGAAAAGGTGAAACGAAAAACCGTGAAAACGGAGATATTGGTCACTTGTAAGCCAATATTACTCAAGCAGTGATGAAATCGAAATAAGTGGTGTTATTTATTTATTTTTTTCAAAAAAAACATTGACTTTTGACTTAAATCTTATTCTAAAGCATTTAATAGAATACAGTAAAAAGTCTGATATTACGAAACTGATGAAGCCCAAAATTCTCTTCTTTATAGAGTTTCGTATTAAACAGGAAAAGAAAAAAATGGATCATGTACGCCTGTTTTGCTGATAAATTACATTTTTTGATTGTGCAATTATTCGCAGTAGCCTATTACATCTCTGAGTATATTCTGTAATTGACGTCTGCTTTTTACGACGTTTAGTGATTTTCCTAATTAATAAAGTCGTTAACTTTGAAGCACATGTACAAATTAAATTTTTCATCTGTAACTTCACTTTCAGTGAGAAATAAAGTTTTTAAATTGCTGTAAAGATCATTTAACTCTTTCGATGAAAGAACTTCTTTCTAATGTTCGCCTACCTCACCATCATTCTCCTCGGATCTGCAATCTTGGTTTCAAAGATCTGTTATATAATGGGTTCATCCGTTAACGGCTCCGCCATTATTAAATCATTATCAACGTCAACAGAGTCTTTAAAATTAATTCCGGAGAGTTTCTCTGTAAGCCTCCTGATTTCTGATGAACTCCCAGTCCTCGAATCCTAAAAAGTGGTTTTTCAGTTGATTTTCAGATGAATTTTTTACATTTTATAGATTTTTTTTTTTTTTCGGAATATACGAGTTTGTAAATAAAACAGTTCATATTAGGGGAATTTAACAAGTAAAATAGTCATTTGGCGTCAGGACACCAAAAAATTTCTTATTAAACAAGTTTTCGTAATATCAAAGTTCTACTGGATAAATGATGTAAATCATAGATGTCAGTTTATTAATAAACATTTGAACACCGGAAAATGTCTTCTAAACATCTATGAGTTTGAATTTTTGTACTCTCTCTCTACGTAACAGCAACATGTTATAATAAGAGGGGTGATTGATAAATAAGGTCTCCATGGCTGTAACTTTTTTATTTGTTAACCGATTTTAAAAATTCTTTTTGTATCTTATACTCACATTTGTCCTCTATGTAATGCACTATTCACTTTTCGACATAGTCCCCATCCCTTTCCACGCATTGTGCCAATGCGTGACTAGTTGGGTGAACCCATCGGAGAGGAATTCCGGAGTTGTTGTCGACATCAGGATCGAATGGCAGCTTTGGACCCTCTTCTGGAGTACGATAACGTCCGCCCGCACACGAGTCATGACACACAAGAGGCGTTGCAGCGTCTACAGTTCAAAGATGAAAAATTGCAGTTCAAAAATGAAAGACTTTGCACATTGCGACTTTCACCACTTCCCAAAGAAGAAAGAGCCCCTTAAGGGATACGAGTTGGTTCTGATGGCGAGGTAATGCTGTCATTCAATCCTGGTGTCGACAACAACTCCGGAATTCCTCTTCGATGGGTTCACCCAACTAGTCATGCGTTGGCGCAATGCGTGGAAAGGGATGGGGACTATGTCGGAAAGTGAATAGTGCATTACATAGAGGACAAATGTGAGTATAAGATACAAAAAGAATTTTGAAAATCAGTTAACAAATAAAAAAGTTACAGCCATAGAGACCTTATTTATCAATCGCCCCTCGTAATATGGATTGGTCCCGACACTGCAGTTATGCAGAAGGAGGACTATATAACAAACTTTTTAAGGATTCCGAGTAACTTCGGTATAAAGAGACTCGACTGTATAGAACATCTCATTTAAACTGAAGGCTTGTTCCAACAATAAGAAACATTTGAATACATTTGTAGGCAAGTGGTCTATGATTTTTGGTACCACTGACTTGGTGGTCAATGAGTAATGTTAGATATAACCCTTTGCTTAATGAATGTAATATTTTTTTTAATTTATTGGATGAAGTTTTTACATGCGTTATGCAGTTGATACAATGTAAAATAACCATCTTTATTTCAAATGGCAAATAAAATTTAACTTCAAACTAAGTTATGTTCGTTATGTTGCCCCTCTACATTGTCGTTAACAAAGTAAGTGGTCCAACTTTATTGGAACTTATAGAACAAATGGTAGAACATATGACTTAAAATTGAAATTGATATAAATATTTCTGGAGATTGAATGAAGTCATAAAAGCCAAAGAGCAGATGTGTTTAAAACATAAAAAGCTTGCTTTCCCAATAACATTTTTTTGTGTTATCATAACAGCCTAAAGTGTTTAAAGCTGATGCAAATGTTTAATGATGAAAAATAAAAGAATCATATTTAAAGGAAAAATACCAGGTTATTGAATAAGAAGGAGCAGATTTAAAATATTTATTTCTAATGAACAACAATAGATAGATACACATACAATACATCATTGGATAGAGGAAAGTTCAAAGTTTTATTTTATGCATACAGCATGAGCTCCATTTGTTATGCGACAAACGTCGAATCGGTAGTTCATTTCTTGCCATACACGAAGTAACTTGTCCCTGGTTACTAAACTCAGTTCTGTAACAATTGGATCTCGCAGATCTTGAAGAGTAGCAGGCATAGGTGTTACATACACGTTGTCTTTTATGTACCCCAACAGATAAAAATCGCAAGGGCTAAGAAGATTTGGTGACCTCAGAGGCCACTTAAGATGAAAAAGATCATGTTGCCTGTTGTGTCTTAGCTGGTGAGGGTGGAAGAGCGATCGTATACGTGCTTACTTGCTACGGTATTTACCTGTGGAATCACGCTGGCTTGGAACGGCATGATGTGGGGCTCCCATTCAAACACGTCTGCGGTAAACAGAAGGATGATAACTTAGCATCCATCAGCAGTAAGGAACGGATGAACACTCATCTCTGGCGATCATCGCAAGGAACGACAACAATGGCAACACACAAAGAACAGCCACATAACAATTGTCGTGTGAAACAACAATCGACTCCTTGTTTGCCTACATGACATTGCCTACCTCTTTAAATAAAACCATCCAAAATAAACTTTGAATTTTTCTCTATCCAGTGATGTAGTGATATATGTGTCTCTGTCTATTGTCGTTCATTAGAAATAAATACAAATAAATATTTTATATCTACTCTTCTTTTTGAATAACCCTATATTTTTATAGGAATTCAGATATTGACAGTAGATAATAATCTGATGATTCTAGGCAAATCAGATATTATTTAAAATATTACTTAAGATAAAATATTTCTTAAGGAATAGCTCAAGATGGGTCTGTGAGGTTTTTAATCATACGCCTTACTTCAGATGTTAAATTAGTGATGAAAAATAGGAAAGAAAATTACTACATCCTGGATTGGAAACCAGGAACCTTCGGCTCAAGCCGCCAACATGCCAACCAATTGCACCACTGTGGACATGAAAGCATTACGCTACTTACATATCCTTTGGGCTTGATTAGGACATGTAAATAGTGTAATGTTTTCATGTTTGCAGTGGCGCAATTGGTTGGTGTGTCGCAAGCATGAGCTGAAGGTTCCTGGTTTGAATCCAGGCTGTGGAATTTTCTTTCCTATTTTTCATCACCAAAATATTTCATAGAAATAATCTGTGCAACGTTTACTTACTTTCCAAAAATTCATCTGTTAACTGTAAAAATTAATTAATAAATTTAAAATATATTCACAAATATAAAAATACTTAAGAAATGGGAGCAATTAAAATGTTTTATTATACTCGATAATTTTAATACTAACCGGATTTCCTTCTGCATCTGTTGCAGGTGAACCTATTGAAAATGAAAAATTGATTAAGCAATTGAAAAATAATATATTTAATTATATAAAGTGGATTATCCAAATAAGTGAGTTTCGTAATATGAATTTTTGCAAACAGAGGAAGGTTATATAAATGGAATTTATTAAAATATATCCTGTAACACAATCACTTGATTATTATTATATTCGAAATATAAGAAATCAAACGATCTGAAAGTTTATGATCAGTTTCGAGAAATTAGAAGACTTTTTAAACGCTCTAAACAAAACAGTTATAGGGAGTATTATAACTTAATCGAAAGGGGACTGTCCCATAATCCTAGACAATTTTGGGACACTTCAAAGAAACTTTTAGGCAAGAAGCAAGTTACTGGGGCTTACTTTGATGTCGATCAATTAAATGATCTTGTCTCTCATTTCGAATTAAACATGGGTAATATAGAGGCTGCTATAGGAGTTGCCGAAAACATCGCTGAGTGTTGGAAAAGCGTTGATTGTAAATTTATAGTTCCTGAAATAAATGAAGTAGAACTATGTCGGATAGCCAAGGCGACCTCTGCGTCAAAAACTTTAGATAGTTATAATATTCCAGACTACCTTTATAAGGGTTGTTTTGAGGTTTTAGGTATCCTTTTAGTCAGATATTTAATAAATCAATTAAGTTGGGTATTTATCCCACTGCCTGGAAACAAGTTAAGTTAAAACCTATACCAAAGAAGACCTCCCCTAAAATTCCGATTGATTATAGACCAATTACTCTCATAAGTTTTCCTGCAAATCTGATTGAATCATATGTAGCTAGCAATTTATCTAATTTTGTTGACCTCTATTTACCAGAAGAGCAACACGGTTTTCGTAAAAAGCATTCAACTCAAACAAATCTTTCTGTCTTACTACATAATATTGCACATAATATGGATAACCACCTACAAACTGATGTGCTATATCTGGATTTAGGTCGAGCGTTTGATAACGTAAATGTGAATTTATTACTCATGAAGCTAAATATTATGGGTTGTGCACACAATATTGTGAATTGGATGAATTCTCTTCTTAAAAATAGATTGTTTACAATTGAGAGCAATGGAGCTGTTTCAAAAAGGGGGTTTATAAACAGTGCTGTCCCCCAAGGGTCCCCATTAGGACCTATACTTTTTAATATATTTATAGCTGATATTCTTCCTCTTAGACCATTGACAAAGGTAAAAGCATTGATGTAAGCGGATGACCTGAAAATTTTTTCTGAAGTAAAAAGCTGGGATGATGCATTAACACTTCAAAGTAGTTTAGATTATATTTATTTTTGGACTGGATCCAATGGTTTAAGATTAAATGAATCTCAATCCTTTTTTATTCTTTTTTCAAGAAAGGCAACTAACTTTGTTTTCAATTATAAGTTGGGCCGAATAAAGTTAGAGCGAAAATTTTTTGCTAGAGACTTGGGTGTTATTTTTCAGGATAATTTGTCGTTTTCTAAACATTTGGAATATCTTATTTCCCAAGTATATAAGAGAATTGGAATTATCAAAAGACTCTCCAATTTTTTTACTGATATAAACACTTTTTTTAACTTTTTTTAAAATTATTGTAATTCCAAAAATATTGTATTGTGTTTTGATATGGTTTTCCGGTAAATCACACAATTTTCATTTTTTACAGCAAAAAATTTCGCAATTTTATAAATTTTTATTTCGAAAATTTGGACCGTGCGATCATCTTAATCATGATCTCTACAAAACTTTTAACCTTTCATTAATTATTAATACTTATTTAATTAATACCTTAATTAGAATTTTTAATGGACAAATCTGTGCTCCACGAACCCTTGAACCTTTGTGGGTTCGCGTTCCCAGAAGCAGTAGAAAGAGCTCTACCTTTCTTCAAACTAGAAAGTGGAAAACAAAAATTTCTCAAATTGACCCGGCTTTTAAGATTATTCAAGCTATTTGTAATTCTGATTCTATTTCTATGAAAGACATTTTTATCGATTCCTGTGATTCACTTTTTAAAAATTCGTTAGTTGATTGATTTGAACCTTGTAGGAGAAGGTTTTGCTCTTTGGGCTTTTAATCATTAATTTATCATATTATTATTATGATATAAATGATATATATAATTATTATTATTATTATTATTATTATTATTATTATTATTATTATTATTATT
>JAHWFO010026326.1:104477-148290 GCA_023313115.1 Rhysida immarginata | reverse complement strand
TCATTCGGACTCATGGTTGTTTTTTTATAGCATTTTTACAAAGGGACATTAATTATAATCACCTTGTATATGTATATAAAGAAGAATGTTTGCTTGTTTGTGGGTTTGTTTGTTTGTTTGTTTTTCCGATCTTGATGAAATTGTGCACAATTGATCTTCAAAGCAAGAGGAAGGTCACTGCCTACCTCAGATTTCGTAAAAATAATAATTATCGATAATATACCGATATTCATAATGATGCCAGGGCATATTAAAAAGAGGAATCTCATGAGCAACGATGCAAGGCAAAGTTTGTACAACAATATGTATCAACAATATATCTATACGCAATTCACTAATATAATGCACAGACCAACAATGCAAGGCAAAGTTTGTGCTTTATAAATAGGATTCAATTTGTAACAATGCATAGAATTCCTCTTTTTCGGGCTTTTCTTAGAAATGATAGTTCTTAGAATTTAACATTTTCTTGAAAATCTTTAAAAATGAGCACTAACTGGAAATAAGGGAGAGTTAGCAGAATATTGAGAAACTGAACAAGTGGTGAGCGATGACGTAGTCATCAAAGTTCTCAGGCGGCCCTCGACGATGCAAGCGTATCAACAGAAGAAACAACAACTGCTAGACCATACAAAGTGATGAATGGCCAAAATTTGCTTCAAGATATCGAGAGCCCAGTGAGAATTGCAACAACAGATCACCAAGATTCAGATTGTTGGGATTGCAGAACGCACAGGCCACAAACTGCCACCCAAGAAGACATTTGTAACGTCGAAGTTCACCACAGGAGGGCGAGTGTATCACGAAATTATTTCGGCTAGCTGTTCCATCCATTGGGAGCATTTATAAAAATTTTTTTTGGAATCTTGATTATCAATTTTTACTGTATTAATTCTAAGCATTTTCGTGTGTTCATTTTTACTGTATACCCACAGTCAGATATTGCAAAATTTAGTCAAAAATAATAATAATAAAAAAAAAAAAGTCCAAGCAACGCCGGGATCACATAGCTTATTTAATAGCACAGTAGATCCAAACATTTCCTAAAAAAATTCTCAATAAATTTTGACTATAATCTGTGTGAATGTGAATGTTTTGGAAACCAAGGTGGTGAAGATGCGATGACTGAAAGTTCGTTTCCAAGAAATATTTGTGCACCCACGCACAGGGGTGTGTCTGATATACAGACCTAGAACCTATACGACCTCTGTGCGATGAGGCAAGGTAGGGCGAGACTAGTGACGGCGTTGAAAAACAACGGAATAGCCAAACAGCCTGTGTGATTGGGTAAACAGGGTGTTTAATTCGCAATAATAAAATTAACAAAACGGCAAATATCAATAGCAAGCATTAAAATTAACAAGAACAACATAAGTAACAGGGGCCCCCTTAAAACAAAGAAAACTGACCACATAGTCGTCCACCAATTAGCAATCAATAAATTCAGGAAAATGATAACAAACAAATTAAGGTAAACAGTGTATACCAATCGCCTTCTCGCCGGCACAAGTGTCCATAACTGTAGGCACTGATCAAAATGGCTATATTGGCCTGTTCACGTGCAGCCACTACCACACCCAGGATTGCTGAAGCACCTGAGAAATCAGTAGGCCCGAGCAGCCTCACAAACACGCAGCGCACCCCTTTTAATTGAGGACACCCCACAATCCTTCTGGCTTTATGCTTAAGCCATCTCGGAACTGGGGAGGGTAGGAGTGCTGTAACCCCTATATCAGCCCACTGAGCGCCCCGCACTCGAACAACAACAGCGTGCTACTCTGCGCTTATTTCCCCACCCCACAATGTATAGGTGAGATAAATTTGACCAACTACACCACAAGCAAATTCTATGCGCAGCTACAGAGCCATTACCTACTTCAAAGGGAAGGGGATTATTTGTGTGGGCTCAGCTTAACACAAAATTACAACTCTTAAGACAAGCGGCAATTGCCAGCTCTTAACGCCCCTTCTACGTTTGTGGCCTGGATTATGCTGAACCAATATTCATTTGCAAACACAAGGGTAGATGATGCCAGCCTTTGCTTAAGACATACAGGGTTGTGCATAACCTTTTGCTAGGGGTCTGGAAAATAAACAAAACTAAGTGGAATGTTCTGCAGTTGATAATCAAAAAGTACGTTTATTTCTGCTTTTATCACATCAATATTTAGTGTGGCCACCACCTGCTTCTCGAACAGCACGCATCCGTTTCGGGTAGGAGCGGAGGAGTGTCTCAAACAGAGCAGTATCGTACTCCATGTCCTTCAGCACAGATGTCAGGTGTCCCATTAGAAGGTCTCGAGAATACCGATTTTCACCACGTTCTTGAATCATTAAAGATTCCACTGCGTCTTTTAACACTGCTCCAAAATGTTCAGCAACGTTTAGGTCAGAGGATGCACCGGGCCATTCATTTGATGAGAAGAAATCGATAGCACTTTCTCTTAGGATTTGCTGTGTTGCATTAGCCTTAAAGCAAGATGCCTTATCGTGCAAAAAACAAACTTCATGCGGGTCAATAGTGTTGTTTGGATCTCGAAGAAACGAAAAAACATCATTTGTTAGCAAATTCCGAAAATAATCACTATTCCATGACTCACCCTGCTCCTTGAATCTCCACATCATTCGCTTGGCAGTGAAACACACGAAGATGCCAATGCAGTCAGGCTTCTTGGACAGCTCTTGATAGTGTTCATCGTCAGAAATATCTGTAATCGATAAGCTCCAGACCCTATCGTTTTGGTAATTCGGACGCCTCATAGTCCACACAAAGAACTCGTCGCTCGGGGCAAGGTGCATGAAGTCGTCTTCCACCCAATCCCGCAGGTAGTCGCAAAACCAGAGCCGGTCTTCGATGTTTAATGCGGTCTTCATCGGTTTCGGAATAACATGGAATGGCTTGATGTTTGCACGCTGACGATGTCTTTGAACCGTTGAACGAGAAATTGTTTTTCCACGCTTGGCTTTAACTTCTTGTGCAACGTTGACACAGCTGCGACGTCTTTTGCCACTGTTATTAGCAATGATGTTTTTGCTTTCCTGTGATAATTTCTCGGGCCTACCCTCAGCAAATTCGGCATGGCAGTTATCATAACCTTTCTTCCAATTGTCCGTCACCCATCTATCCGATCGGTTTAACTTGTTTGCAACCCATTTGCGATTAATAAAAGACGCACCTGCTTCCATTGCCTCTTGATATGCATTTGCACGAACTCTATCCATGAAACGCTGCTCTTCACTGTCATTTATTAAAACAGCCATATTTGTTTGATACCAATAGACGCACAATGAACTACTCTCTGCCGAAGCGTCATAAGAGTGTGCTACAACGCTGCGGTTTAAGTCGCAGCCCCCTAGCAAAAGGTTATGCACAACCCCGTACATTGCAATATTTGTCTGCTTTGCCACAAAAGCAACTCATCTCAAAATTGTGAGTGATCTGACATAGGAGTGTTGCTAATTGCGATGAAATTAACTGGCCCTTTAATCTGCATCAGCTCCCCATATAGGAGGTTTATGGGAAGCTGGAGTTAAGGCCAAAAAGCATCATCTTAAGAAAACTGTGGAATCGTCACTGCTTACTTATGAAGAATTGCTTACCCTCACTGATCAAATTGAAGCATGCCTAAATTCGCTACAATTGTGCACGTTATCCAATGAACCAACCGAATTCGATGGACTCACACCCAGACATTTTATGATTGGAGAACTGATGTTAAAGATTCTGTCTCCAGACTATTCAAATATGGTTGTTTCGCCTCTAAAGCGATGGCAGTTGATTCAAAAACAAGTACATTTTTAGAAACTGTGGCAAATGGACCTTCTCCAACACTTACAACAAAGAAACAAATGGGAAACACCACAACCGAACTTATCAGTTGGAGATTTGGTGTTAAAGAAGATCGTGACAAGTTGGGAGTCAACCATTGGCCATTGGCTCGGGTTATCAATGTCTACCCAGGACTAGACAATTTTTAAGAGTCATCATCTTGAAAACTCCAAAGGACGATTCTATCAAGGGACCTATCCACAACCTGTGGAAACTTTGGTTAGAATAAGTTGTTGTGAGATTCGAGCCATCGTGAAATTCAGAAGTGCTCATGGCAACAATGAGCTCTCATATTACCGATGTCTCGACCTTTACGTTTTTATTTATTGTTTAATCAGCATGGGTGTCTTGGTTATGGCTCTGTGCCTTTGTAGCTTTGTTGCATTACCATGGGTTTTTTTTTTGTTGTTTTTTTTTTATCTTGTAACATTCAGCCATGTATTTGAGCAAATGAAGTTTTGTTATATACACATCGTGCAAACTCATGTCATTTTGAATCTTCAGTAGCCAACCTGATTGGGTAGGATGGTACAGCAGATTTCTGGATACTAGGTCAATTTCATCTTCATTAATCTTCTCTTCATACTCCTTCTGTAAGCCATCTTGCAAATGGCTATCAAGCCGCTGAGTCTTAGATTACATTCTTACGGATTGTCTTCTCTTAAATTCATCTGAAAAACAAAAGGGATGAGAATTGTGTAAAAAAAATCTAGTGATTTTATCTAGTATGAGAGTTCCTCAGATTATGGCCAAATAAATCTTGCACTGTGATTAGAAAAAGTGAGATATATAGGTTGTTCACAAAACAATATACTGTACAAACTTTGAAAGGCTATATTTACCAAACTACACAACTCACAGATTTGATCAATACATCATTCTGACGTATATAATCTGAATTTATTTTGGTTTTTTCACATTAGCACAAATGTTACATATGATATCAAGAAAGGATCGAATGATGTACAAGACTAGGCTTGCACTATACGTATTCTGTTAGGTTTCATAACCAACCGCTTCCTCAACACTTTACACAATGTGGTATGAAGCATTTGGAATTCCCAACTGCTTCGGGGAGTCGATTTCGTCAGACTGCAAGTGAATATTTGCTGATTTGTTGGACATTCTCTTCTGACACTCGCTGTCTTCCAGGTCTTTTGCCTTTGCAATGGCAGTATTTCTAAGTGAACTGATGAAACCCATGTAGGATACTCCACCTTTTGGGACTAGTTCCATATTTGGAACGTAATGCTTGTTGAATAGTTATCACCAAATCAATTTTACCGAATTCAATAACACAAACAAAAACCAAACAACTGCTGGTAGCATGGTGTTGCTAGCGCCTATCAACATCTCCAAGCATTCGAACAAAACTTCAGAATGTCCCCTTCACAATCATAAGTAGAGTGGTGATATAAATTGTTTCGTTGTAGAGACGTGGCCTTTCAAATTTGGTATATTCTTTTGTGGGCTCCGGAAATGTACTACCAACAAAAAAAAGGGGCAGCATCTCTTTTCTCTCTGCAAGTCACTACATGTTGTTAATTAGCTTGGACGGAAGCATGATAAAGTCCACACAATCTCTGACATCTTTGTGTTAGGTGGTTTGTAATGTTGGGAAAATATAAATTGTAGGGGGTTTTCTTGAAGGAACAAATTTCTGAATTGCAGAACAGCTATGAGCTTTCCAATGATAATTTCACAAATAGGAAGCAGAAAGGCATCTCATTTTCCACTTGTCCTCATACAGCCATGGCACTACTAGCTTATCGCTGTATCCTCAATGGACATGGCAGAAATCCAGATCACTTCATTGTATGAAGATCGCCAAGGAAAGCAGCATTTTCTGTCATCACGCTTTTCAACTTGTATAAATACTGTTATGTTCACATTTGATGTGCTTAACAATAACTTCTTCAAAGTTAAAGTTTCAAGTTCCTGTAAAATAGTAATAGAATTTCGAGTTATATATACAGCAGAGTACATTTTTATCACAATCGAAATAAAACTTTAGTGAAAGTTTTTACCTGAAGAGATGTATCCTGCTGTGACACTGTAACTATCCATAGTTTAGAACTCCAAACCCCTGACAATATTTTCCCAACAGGGCAGAAGCTTGTTTTCTCAAGAATTTCATCAACTGTCTTATTGTTAAGCCGTAAGCCGTATCAAAAATAATCCTAGTTCAGTCCCACTAATTCACGAGACAAAAGTGTCATTCTCCATTCAAAACGATTATAAGCATTTCTGCATACAAAAAATAGTAGAGCAGAAGTGTCTGACAACTGTGTGCTGTGAGAGATTCCAGGTGTGCGCAAAAGATTTAAAAATGTGTGTAAAATACAGTAAGTATTTAAGTAAATAGCGGAAGAATGGAGCTACTTATTGTTTTCACTGTGCACGCCCAATGCGTATGGGAGGGGCTGACTCGACGACCCAGGTTACCACCAACTCCGACGCGATGGGGTACAAAAGTTTGAGACTTGTGAAAGCAAGATTAATCAAACAAGGGACAGATGAATTTCAACAAAATAACTCATATTTATTCTAAATTAGATTGATATGCAACATTATAATAAATAGATACTAAAACATAACCCTCGAAGTATTATTGTTCAATAGAAAACCCATATCCATATTCAACAACATCGCGTGTCCTCACAAGTACTAAATTTAGATTACGCACTAATCCAGGTCCCCGGGACTAACCCATACAAACTGTGAGAATAATATCTCCATCTCATTAAAGAGTATATCTTCACTATTAATTACAATTAACAACTTTACGCCTTGTATTGGGTTACTTCTATCAAAGCCATATCATGCACTTGCGCATGAATTCCCGACTATGCCTTCTGTCGCAGCGTTACTTGCAAACACAACAAACCACATGGTATAACGCGGGAGTGCCTTGAACGCGTCGTGCCTCCCTTTTTACTATTCGCTCGCAAAACATCGGTTACATGTCAATTGTGTAACTTTCCGAGATGACAAAACTAAGGGAGGGAAACTGTAACCCTTTGATTCCTCAAATATTCCCAGTTTCGACGCCTGGCTCGCTCCACGCGTTACTACCAACCTATGTGAATTAATGCTTACACTCCGCCTTCGCTAAAACGAGGCGTATCTTCGCCACTAGAACGACAGAAAGCATACCCTAATTAAATTACTTATAATCCCCATAAGCTTACTCTACTCATTTTAATATACACACGCTTAAAATGTTCACACTAATTGCCATAAAAGGTCTTATCGAACTAATTGTCAACAACACAACGGGGTTTAAATGCGGCTCCGCCAGTCAGCTATTATCAGTTTTAAAGCGAAACTCGCTTGCTGATAAACCCTGTGATGCACAATTGCGCTTCTGCACTTCCAGGGGAACAAAAAATTAACAAGAATCACTGCACCTATTTCTAAACGAAAGTATTAGATCGGTCTCACCAACAAGATGCCACTTTTGGAGAATGATGATTTCTCAACTTAGGTGTTGCTGCATCTAATGACCATTGCTGCATATCTCGTCGTTTCCAAGAATTATATGTGACCGCAGCTGGTAACTTCAAAACAGGCTATGCACAAAAATCCTGGAGCATAGTCGATTTAGACCAGCTGGAATACTCATGAATAAACATAGAGGTTTAATATAAACTAAATGGCAAACTCTGATCACACGCCCGATAAAAAAAAATATACATTCTTCTTTTTCGTTATGGCGGCGTTCTAAAAAAAAAAAAATGCCGTCGCTGCAATAATGTGTCTTTCCTACAACGTTACTCAACGACTACTCTTTCAATAACAACAACAAAACAAGAACAAGACACACTCAGATTGTTACTACAGTCTGTAACATTGCTATGGAATCGATGCATAATTTTCGATTACATTGTATATTTATTACATATTATAACCATTACCTGTGTACAGCACTCTTAGCCTATTAACATTTTAGAAAAAGTATTAAAAATTCATTTTCATCAATTTCAAAAACAATACACAAAAAGGTCAGTTTTTTAATGTAACAATTCTATGGAATCAGAAGTGAAAACCTTTAAAATATTGCCAATGGAACTGAACCATATGCAAATTACCTTTTATTGCTTGCAAAAGTTATTTGTTAGTGGAAAGTAGATGTTTTCTTTCACCACAATGCCAGGTGGTTCAGTGTTGACAGAGCTTGAAATCAGAAAGATCATCAAGTTTCATGCTGAAGGATTAAGTCAAAGAGCAATTGCTAAAAAGATAGGAAGATCTCAGAAAGCAGTTTATAATTTTTTGTCAAAGGGTGAAAATTATGGTACTTCCAAAAGAAGATCTAAGGGTAAAAAGCTCAACATTAGAGATCACAGAAGAATATTTCGTATGGCAACGAAAGAACAATTATCAGTACGACAGATTGCAGCTGCTCTACCTGTAGAAGTGTCCCACCAGACTGTCTGGAAAAGTCTTCACGACAACACCAACGTCAAGTATTCCAAATGTCTTAGAAAACCACGACTAACAGAAGCTCACCGACATGCACGACTTGAATGGGATAAAAGATAAGATGTCCTGGGTGGAACAATGGAGCAACATCGTTTTCTCTGACGAAAAGAAGTTTAACTTAGACGGACCAGACGGAAATGCATGTTACTGGCATGATCTGAGGACGACTCACAACATTCAGTTCAGAGGAACTTTGGAGGGGGATCTGTCATGGTGTGGGCAGCATTTGGCTACAACGGAAAATCAGATCTTGTGTTTGTGGAAGGAAGATTGGACTCCAAAAAGTATCAGACATTGCTTTATGATCATTTAATACCGTTTGGCCATTTGATTGGTGGCCCAACGTGGAAATTTCAACAAGACAACGCAAGCTGCCATGTTTCAAAAGCAATGAAAACATGGTTCGTAGATGAAACAATTGAAGTAATTAATTAGCCATCATTAAGCCCGGACATGAACCCCATAGAAAATTTATGGGGCATCATGGTATCGAAAATTTATGCTAAAAAGAAACAGTTTGATCATGTTAACGAGCTGAAACTCGCTATTTTAGAGGCATGGGACAACATAAAACTTCCAGTTCTCCAAAAGCTAGTTGAATCAATGCCTAACAGAGTGTTTCAATTAATTTCAGCAAAAGGTGGTTCAACTAAATATTGAATTGTAGTTTTCTTTAAACTTTTATTTGTGATTCCATAGAACTGTTACAGTTAATTAATGGATTTTTTTGTTTATTGATCAAACAATGTTTTTGTTTTTTTGTTTGTTTGTTTCATTAAACATCTTTATGGTTTACAAACATATGTAACATTCAGCATTTTGATATATGGATAATTTGAAAAGTTACTTTGAAATATGCCTTGATTCCATAGCAATGTTACAGACTGTATTTCTCAGAAACTCCTGAATACAACGACATCGCAATGACGACGACTTTCATTGTTTCAGACTCCGGCGACCACAATTACCACATAACAATGCTCTTAAGATCAAAATAAATACACAATACAGCTTAATCTTAAGCACTTAGCAATGTCATGCACAAGTTTAGTGTCACTATTCAGCCCTACGCATAATTAAACGGCAGACACGAAAAAACGAACGCATATAAAAGAAAGAGCCGCCAGTCGAATGTCACCGCCCCCCCCCCCCCCCTTTATATTTTGCGAATGTTATCCTGCAGTGCTCTATACACTAAAAACAAGACAATTCTCCTGTTCAAGAATTAAAGCAAATAATCTTCCAACTGGGCATTTTTTTGAAGCAGAAGGTTGAAATTCGGAATGTAGCTTATTATAGGCATGTGCACCTTCACTATTTAGTTTGGTTTTGACTGAGTCAGTGTGTGCCAGTGGTGCCCAACCTATGGCCCGCGGGCCAAATCCGGCTCGTGAAGCTCACTCATGTGGCCCGCCTTTATATTCTGAAAAAACAGATACAGATTTCTCATTAATAAAAGGCAACAATTCGGTAACTATAAAAACTTTAGATATTTGTTTTGCTTGTGTTCTGGTCCGCGAAATTTATTTGAGTATAGTGCGGCCCTCGGATAAAAAAAGGTTGGGCACCGCTGGTCTACGCGTATCTATGCATATAAAGGAGTGAAATTCAGTATGCAGATTCCTCTAAGCAAGATCAACATTACTATGAAGTTTGGGCCAAATTGTCCCAATGGGGTCGGAATTGTGGGGGTGGCAGTTACTTGGTCTTTAGAATTAAGGCAACATATGGCATGTCATGTATAATTCGATCAGAAATGATGAGAAACGAAAGAAGACAGAGCTCTTTTACACTTTCTATATACTACATTCGAGAAAATCAATTTTTCGATTTCAAAAATTGGGGAGGGGGATTAAAAAGTGAGATAAAAGGGTAAAAATAGATGATCTCAGGGCTTCTGCTACTTTCTTATACCTTCCTCGGGAGGATTAACTTCTTGTTTTATATATGTATTATATATTTATACTAATAAAGTACAGGGTGATTCAAAAGTTACTGTGTAGTAATGTATTTCTTTTGCTTCAATTCTTTACAAGTTGTTAAAAGTTCTCTCGCATCAATTATTTATTCTCTGAATATTCTGAATTGGTAATTACAATTCAGAGTAGACTATCCCCCTTATCCTCTTATTTAATACAGGGCGATTCAAGAGTTATTGTGAGTGGATGCCATCTTGGACCAGCCACTGCACAGTAATTTTTGAATCGCCCTGTATATTAGCATCGTTGGGATTTTGGTGTGCTACAAAATAAATACTTCTTGCCCAGGGTGTTGTAAGGTAAAAAAAAATTTGGCAGACCAATGTCCTAGAGCATTAGTCGAAGTTTCCTTCTATATTTATTCACTTAACTATTCCATTTTTCATTTTTTCTCTTTTATTTTCATTTTCTTGTTATGCGCTCTACATTTCTTCACACGTTTTCCTGCTGCCTATTGTTTGTTTTTATTCCCATTAAAAATTTGAAGTTATTAATTAAAAAATAAATAAAAACTAAAAAAATAATGATTAGTAAAAAAATAAAAATTTTAAAATTAATAAATAAAATCAAAATAAAGAGCTGACGTTTCGGATAGAGACTATCCTTTATCAAAGCAATAAGGATAATTCTCTAAAAGCAAAGAATATTAGAGATTATCCTGAAGTTATGAAAGGAGTACTTAAGGATGACTTTATATATAGTTCGCATAGGGAATAGTAAGATGGTATTGGCTGAAATACTAGAAGAGAACAAATAGGAGGCCAGGAAATTAAGAGACGTGTTGGGATAGGACTGAAAAGAGGACAAATAGGAGGAGATAGGAGGGCGGCAAAAAAAATGCATTAGGATAACACATACAGAATTAAAATGACAGAAACTGCAGGGTTCCTACATTCTGGAAAGTCAGGAAATGTTAGGGAAATGAAAAGTTATCAGAGAAAAACAGGGAAGCAGGGACATTTTCATGCATTTGTCAGAGAAATGAGACATTTTCTGGAAAGTGTCAGGGAAATAGATTTCACTGGAGACATTATGTTATTAATCGAATAACTAACTAACAAACCGAATTATGATGGATGATCCCAATTTCAAAAAATTACGATTTTGTCAGGGAAATAAGACTGTCGATGTCAGGGAATATCAGAGAAATGGGATTTAGAATTTCAGTGGGAATCTTGAAACTAACAAAAAGGTTAGGAATGAAAGGGCTACGTATAAAAGAGCTACGGTTCAAAGGTCACTGAAAAAAGGACTATAGAAAGCCTACAAAACAGGGACGGACATAAAATGAACATAGAAGAAGAAAACTGAAAATGTGACGAACCCACCTGTAAGTTCCCACTGAAAACGTCAAAATTCAATTCTCCCTAGAAAAATGAAAAAGTTTTCAAAAACCCACAGAGAAAGGTTCACCAAAAGGTTCTATTGACAGTCACCTACTGGACTATTAAGACAGAACCACACATCAAACACATTTGAATAATTTGTTAATGTTCAAAAAAACACACAACCTTGCAGCGGCAGTATCTTACAAAACTTAACCTTACGTATCTACACATTCAGCATTACAGATAAAACTTATTTGGAGGGGCCCCTCAGAATTTACTATGCAACACTTAGCCTGGCTTGGTTATAGCCAACAATGGCTTAGCCATGAGCTATACGAGACGGATGCAAGCTCAAGCAGGGGAAATCAAACAGTTAAACAGCCGAATTGCAAACAATAACCTCCACAAAGCAGCCCAAGCCAACACCTTCTAGACACAAGGCCTCGACACGGAAGACTGACGTCATACAGTAGGCAGCAAGGCCAACTATAAATACAGGCCGGGGCAGTCGAAAATCACCTTTTACATTGTTTTTGACTGCCCTGGCCTGTATTTATAGTTGGCCTTGCTGCCTACTGTTTGACGTTAGAGTCTTTCGTGCCGAGGCCTTGTGTCTAGAAGGTGTTACCCAAGCTAACTGCTGGTGTGATTCGTATGCCACAGACCTCGAGCCGAGAAATATTCCTGATCAATTTGTGCACGAAAGTGGTGGGTGATCCCTTTACTATCAATCAGGGGAAGATCACTGGAACCCCTGTAGGTTCGATTCTGCGTGGCACACACCCGAGAGCAGTTTTTATCTTAGCACTAGTTATGACTGCTTAGCGGACTAAGGTTGTACCAACTGGTAGTTGCATGACTGACCTGAACCACCACACATTTTTCTAACCCCTTTACAACTTGTCGCTTCGCAAACCCTTGTTATAACACCGGAACAACAAGAGACACTCATAATCTTAATCCTACTTAACCAAGTGCTCTCCTAATGATTAAACAGAATTCCCAACGTCTAGTTCTTATTTCAAAACTTTTGATCAGTTTCATGAATACTAGGCATTAAGAATAATTATTTTCCTAAGGCTCAATAGGCAGCTGAACTGTCCCAGTTCACTTGAACAACTAAGGCACAGTTTTCCATTCGAACAAAACGAATAAGCACTTTCCTAACAGGACAAATTATCTTGCTATTACGTGGGTAGCCTCCTCTACGCAACAGCAGAATACAGAAAAACACACTCACCCATGGATCCGAGATTGATCTCTACCTTCCACATGCTGGGGCTTCACTGCCCAGCGCCAATTTTCCACAGCAGCTGAAAGCGTCCGGTGGCCGCAATGTGGAAACCTTGGACCCCTTTGGAAATGGATTAGTACATCAAACTAGGGTCCCCAGTTCACCTTTCACTCTATTTTTAAATGAGAATGAGTTTTTTCTTTATCACAAGTCCGTCTGGTGTTTCTCCCGATCGTTTAACGTAAGGGGGGTAGTAAATGATGGCAACAACTGGTTGTAAACAAAAACAACTGATTTATTTACAAAGCTAACTCCAATTTTCTAATGATTTAAATCTAATGTCAATTTAATGGATCTGAGAGAAATGAGAGATATTGAGAGCGCGTGTGTGTTACCCAATCTATTCGGTTTCAGATTCTTCTCAGTTTGTTAATAGTGAAAAAATAATCGATCTGCTTCTATCTCCATTAAAGAGGGATTTCTCCTCAGTATATGAGAAATAAGTCAGTTTTATATATATATACTAAGTACCTCTGTCCGCCCTGACAGGTTACTCACTCTAACAACTCAGTAACTACCTCAATATTTATGTCTGTCTACTCTGACAGGTTCTTCAACTTACTAACTGCTCAGCAACAGTTCTCCAACTGTCTACACTATCCCTTCACACTAGTCCCTAACTGTAAACCGAACAACAGTGTGTAAAGGACACTCAATCCGATGATTGGTGGAAAGAAAGGTCAACTCCTCCTTTCTAAATCATGCCACCATCATTTACATGAAACTCAGACAATGCGTCATATCTGACTCAAACACTGTCGCTAGCATAACACCTAGTAAACCTAGAAGAACATCCTGTGTAATCTAACTACTATCGCAAATCTAAACCTTTACCTCAATACTTTTATAAAAGTTTAAAAGAACCAAGATAAAATAACTATAAAACATTTAAATAACCGAATTACAATTAAGTATACTAGATAAAAGTTTAAATAAACTAAGCATGGCTAGTCTATCTTCTCCACTATTAAATCTCACCATTTAAGCATTATGGAAATAATAACTAAGTGCTAACTTAGTTAAATGACTGACTAGATTAGAAGTTAATTAAAATATAATAATAATCTAGAAAACTGTCTTTACCTTATCTAAAATCTCTCCTCTGTTACACTAACAACTATCAATAATCTACGCCTGTTTCGCACTATTTTTCTTCTCTTGGGGTCTTGACCGTTTATCAAATTTATATTTAACAAGTAGTAACGTTTACTTATAAGGTAATTAATGGTTACTTAAAGCTCTTAATGCCTTTTTCGATCCGGTATCATTTGGATTTTCATTTCTATGCTACTCGGTCTGTGAACTCGATCTACCTTCCATTGGTCCGTAGGAATTTTCAACGTCATTGCATTTCTTATGCTGGCATCAGATAGTGGTAATTTGTACCTGCCGCTCTTCGTGCTTCCTCGACTCCTGCCTCTTTTAAAAGGAATGTTAAAGCATTCCTGTTTGATACTTGTTTTTCTACTAACACCTGTTAATTTTTTTCTTTTTATTATTATTATTATTATTATTACATTAATTTTACTTTTTTAGTAATCCTAAATTTGATTTTTGGTTATTTATGGATTTTTGCTTTGTATTTTTTTTTTTTTTTTTTTGGCTCGTTTGTTATTTATCATTATTTTGGTTTTCTAATTTTTACTTATTTTATGTTGTTTCGTGTTTTTTGTACTTTACCTTCCGGAGACCTAACTCGTCGGCCTATGGCCATACTGGCTCCGGCTAGGTAATTTGTGTAATTTTTTTTTTCCCAAATAAATAAATAAAATAAAATAAATAAATAAAATAAATAAATCTCAACTCGCGTTTTACTAAAAATAAGGGTGGGGGTTTCAGAATCCCGGGGCCTCACAGCAATTCCACAACAACGGATAGCGGCCACAAAAATATTAACGTGACGATAGAGGTTGATTCTTAAACGACAATTTTAATTAACTCGTAGACCATGACAACTACGGAGGAGCAATACACACGCCTATTTGGCGACTTTCGAAACAAGGGCCAACATGGCCGCTCCTCTTGGAGAACATGAAACGCATCGTCCTCCATGCATCTGCTTTTCACAGCAGTTTTTTTTAATGGGGAAAAAAAACATTCCATTCCATAAAAAACAAAAATATCATAACAATAGGCACGGAGACTGCCACCGTTCTACCATAAGAACAATTTCCAGAAACAAAACAATAGTATCTCCAACAAAACATGAGCACTTCCCCTCCCCATGAGCACTTCCCCTCCCGAGGAGCAGAAACGGTCATGCCGTGGAAAAGAACAATGAATAATCCCAAGCCACAACAATAACTTATTAACATTCTACTTATAATGTACGAAGTAATTACCACTACTCGCTGCAATAAACAACTAATTTTATTATACGATACAAACAGCACAATACAAAAAAACAAAAAAAACAAACGAACATCGATAACACACAAACTTTCGACCAAGACAACTACTGTCCTCTGCCGAGCGCAATGGACCTACAGACATGGAATGTCACAAAAGAACATTAAAAAGAGGAAATAACTGAGAAAAGATAAAGAGAAAGAAAAGGGCCCAAAAAGACTAACGACAAATTAGGGAATACTTGAAGTTGTAGAGGAATATGGGAAAGGTAATGAAGGAATAGTGCCTTTGCTAAGGTTAATGCAATTGGGGGTGAGGAATTAAATTTCCAAATAAGGAAAGACTAGAATTGCTTTCTTTCTTTTTTGTTATGGAAGTTGTAGCGAAGAATATAAATGCTGTCGCCCTGCAACGAGTGGCCAGGGGAATTAAAGTGTTTAGCGACAGGTGTGTCAGCATTGCTAGTGCTTCCTCCTTTACTCTCAAGATTAACCAGAACCTAACCTGCATTTCTCACCACCTTATTTACCTGTTACGTTGCAAGGTTTACCAGAAACAGTATTTTGGAGAAACGGGTAATACCATACGTACCAGATTCGCCAGACATACTTTTAACATCTTTACCAATGCTGACGCCCCTGTCGCTAAACACTTTAATTCCCCTGGCGACTCGATGCAGGGCAATGGCCTTTTTATTCTTCGCAACAACTTCCATAACAAAAAAAAAAAAAAAGAAAACAATTCGAGCCTTTTCTTGTTTGGAAATTTAATTCCTCACCCCCAATGGCATTAACCTTAGCAAAGGCACTATTCCTTCATTACCTTTCCCATATTCCTCTACAACTTCAACTATTCCCTAATTTGTCGTTAGGCTTTCTGGGCCCTTTTCTTTCTCTTTATCTTTTCTCAGTTATTTCCTTTTTTTATTTTTCTTTCACAGTTTTCTTCTTCTATGTTCATTTTATGTCCATCCCTGTTTTGTAGGCTTTCTATACTCCTTTTTTCAGTGACCTTGACTCGTAGCTCTTTTATACGTAGCCCTATCATTCCTAAGCTTTTTGTCAGTTTCAGGATTCCCAATGAAATTCTAAATCCCATTTCTCTGATTTTCCCTGACATCAACAGTCTTATTTCCCTGACAAAATTGTAATTATTTTGAAACATGTTTCTAAATTGGGATCATCCATCATAATTCGGTTTATTAGTTAGTTATTTGATTAATCTCCAGTGAAATCTATTTCCTTGACACTTCCCTGACAAATGCATAAAAATGGCCCAGCTTCCCTGATTTTCTCTGATAACGAAGTGGGTGGTGGCTTTGCAGTATAAAAGATGGACAACAGAATCATCGACTAGTTTCGCCATTTATTCCCAGCTTCTTCAAGGATACACAACAAGAGGCTCGCAAGCCTTTATATACAGAGATTTGGGTACAAATGAACCAATGAGCATGGAGGTACAGGGCAAGACAACAAAGTAACCAATAGGACAAATAAACTAAGGAGAAAAGAAAAATGTGTTTGCATATTGGCCGCATTCACTTTAGACCGCAGCCGCTAATTTGACGGTGGAACTAAAAATTAACAGTTTATTGGTCGCAAAAAAACCTAGCTTAAAGAGATCTAAATACTTTGTTTTAGCATCGCATATTATTTTAAATAGTAACTTAGCTAGTAATTTTATTATTTCTATAACCATCTTCATTACTTTCACATATTTAATGAAACTATTATAAATTTATTAATTAAATGTGTAAATAATTACAGTAATCTCATTTTAATGAATGAGCGCAACTCCTTATTTCTTCGGCAGCAGCCATGGTTCTTTCAATGCACTTACTGCTGGGTGCTGACCAACAGCAATAGAGAGCATTCTATAACATCATAACATCTTCAACTAATCGTAATCGCCAAGTACAGTGAATTCAGTGCTAGCGAATCGCCGACATTAACTTTTTAACACTTGATTTTCTTAATAATTTATGATTGAAAAATTATGTGACTGGTTAATTATTGTTCTGAGGTGTTAGAATATTAATTTCAATGTTAGAAAAACATTGAACAAAGAATCGTTAATTTAAAACCACCAACTGAAAGGCCATCGCGTTTTTATCTATAGCAGGGAAGTCGGATAATATTAACTAAAAAAAAAAAAAAAATCTATCTGCGATTTACTCTTTCAAAAAGTGTAACAAAATTTACTTATAAAAAAGACAACCAAGAAAATAAGTACGATATACGAATGTATTGGCTATCAATCCAAATCACTACGCTAACGACGCTCCTCATCTACAGCGAAAGCAGGAGTTACGTTGGGGGGGGGGTCGAAAGTCTTTATTAATGGGCCTTTTTCATGTTTACGAGACTTGAGAAATGGCGGCGTCCTTGGCAGATTGAAAACGAGGCTGATGGGCGAAATTCACACAAGGTAAAGCACTATATGTGCTAATTTATAGATTAATAAAGACGTAACTGTTTAATCACTGGATTTTAACTCAGGATATTTCATGGATTCACTTGATGGATTAAGATTAGTTAAGAAGGAGGCTATTCCAAATAAATTTGTGTTGCGAAATAGACCAAAACAAATGACTTAAGAAAATCACTATACTATCATTATTTTTATTTATTTATTTATTTATTTATTTATTTATTTATTTATTATTTCGTTAATTAACATTAAAATTTGATATAAATTATATTGAATATAATTCATGAATTTAACATATTAATTTGAAAAGGATGTTAATAATAAATAATAAATTTTATTAATTGAAATTAATTAAAATTATATTGGGATATTTTTATTATTTTTTTATTTTCATTTTTTGTTTTTATTATTTGTTATATTTTTATATCAACATGGCAAGATCAATTAATTAATGGATCTTAATAACATTTTACATATTGCATATCTGTGCTATAAATGTAAGCGCACAGGCAATGATTGTTTATTGCAATCCATGCAATGAAAATAACACATATGACAAAAAGTTAAAAGAGATAGTTTAATAATCTCTTTCCAAAAACCAACTTTACCCGATATGACAATTTGACAGAATAAATAAAAGTTCAAGTATTTAGAAGAATTTAACAAAACGAATCAGAGAAAAAAAGCTTTTAAAGCAAGAGTCAGTAAGATGAAATTGGCCTATTTCCTCACCAAAGACATCTATAAGAAGTCAATATAATTCAATGCTAAACTTTGGCACTAAACAACAGTAATACGCCCAAAAGTACTTTATACAGCTAAGTGTCTGACCCTGATCAAAAAAATGTTAACTCAAGAACTGAAAGTAGCTGAAAGAAAAATATTAAGAAAAATGTTGGGGTCAATATTTAAAGTATGTCGCAACAATGAAATATAAACACATACTGAAAAAATTGCTGATACTGTACCGTTAGGAAAAGGAGAATAGTTTTTTATGGAAATCTTGAAAGAATAAACCCCAATAGCCTCACAGGAAAAATTTTCAAATATATGTCAAAATTGAAAATAGCCAATACTTGGAAAAATGAAACGCAAAAGGACATAGAAGAATTACAAATTTCACAAGCAGGCATATAAAAACGTACACCACATGAAACCAGGTTGGTACAATCAAAAGGCTGGTACAATCAAAAGGTTGGTACAATCAAAAATGAAGAATTAAAACGGCGCATTTTGGACTCAGGAAAGGAATAATAATGAGTTGAAAAGAACCTAGTCCATTGCGGGTTATTCAACAACACAACAACAACGACGACAAAATAAACCTCATTTGTCAAATGAATTTGAAGTAATGATCATCATTGAAGAAGGAACTGAAAATTTTTATATATGTCCTGAAAATTGTAATTTGCATCCTGAAAACAATGAACGGTTTGATTTGATCAACAGTTTCCAGATTTCTCTCGGTTCCTTAAGCCTTCGATCTAACAATTTCTTTTACATCCTTCAATGATATCTGTGGTAGTGCATTTAAAAACGGGACTGAATAAGCATTCATTCCATCGCAGCAAGCTGCGCTTCACCAGTCAGCCTCGTTTTCGATCAAGCATGAGCGCGGGCATAATCTCGCGCTTTCTCATTTGAAAAAGGCCCATAGAAAACAGAAATTAATTCGTTTTATTTATCATATTTACTTAAAGTAATTATAGTGAAATCATTTTGTCACATACAGTTCGACTCAGGATCGTTTTGTTGATAGATTTACTTCGTGAATCGACGCACTTAAATACTTTGACAGTGAAATTTTAAGAAAAATTATTATACAGGGTGGTCCATTCAAGACTAGACATGAAAATATTTCGAAAACAAAGCATTGTACGAAAAATTTTGTCGAGACAAAAAATTATTATTTTTTAAAGGGGAAATCTTTCTGTTCTAAAATCAGCCCCCCACCACCAGTGAATGGAGCGGGTGGCAACTTTGATATCTTAATAGAAATCCCTTTTTATTATTATTATTATTATTATTATTATTATTATTATTATTGATAATAATATTATTGATGCTGTTGTTTTATTTATTTTTTTTTACACGATTACTCTTAACGGTTTTTTTAATGAAAAGTTAATCTTTAAAAAAAAAACTGGAGTTTTCTTGCAATTAATGCGGCATCTCGTCCACACTCTTATGAATTCATCATAATAACGAGGATTTTAAAACTATCTAGAATACCGTGAGTAAAGAAATAAACCCATTTAATATTCCTTAAAATTTCACTGCCAAAGAAGACTGTATTTAAGTGTGACGATTCACAAAGTTAAATCTACCAACAAAACGATCCTGAGTCGAACTGTATGTGACAAAAAGGGATTATGATAAAATGAGATACCCTACCATGAAAATGATTTCACTATAAATACTGTAAATAAATATGATAAATAAAACTAATTAATTTCTGTTTTCTATTAATAAAGACTAGACTTTCAACCACCCCCCCCCCCCCCAACATAACTCCCGCTTTCGCTGTAGATGAGCAGCGTCTTTAGCGTAATGATTTTGGATTGATCACCAATACATTCATATATCGTACCTATTTTCTTTGTTGTCTTTTTTATAAGAAAATTTTGTTACACTTTTTTGAGAGAGTAAATAGCAGACTTTTTTTTTTTTATTTTTTTAGTAAAAATTATCAGTCTTCTCTGCTGTAGATAAAAACGTGATGGCCTTTGAATTGATAGTTTTAAATTAACGAGTCTTTGTTCAATCTTTTTCTAACATTGAAATTAACATTCTAACACCTCGGAACAGTAATAGACGATTTCACGTTAACATGATGAGATACGCGCATGCACAATAGAAGTTCCGGAGGGCAAGAAAATTAAAAACTGCTGCACAAACATGCGAAATGCAGCTAATAAAGCAGAAAACTAATTTTTTTTTTTTAGATTTTTATTCTTTAAATGTATTATAAATTACTGTTATTGCACTAATCTAGCTGATTTTCTCACCTTGAAAATTTTGTAATCGTGCATCTCCTGCATCAGTATGCTTAACGGCTCATCAAATGCGTTGAATGTGGATACATTGTCATTACGGAAATATTTATAAATGTCTATAAATCCCCAAGTTCGGCAGGTTATTTAATTTCTGATCATTGAGTACTTCATCATTGATACTAATATCTGGAGAGTTCTACTTTATCAGGTGATACTCCCTACGAGGGAATTCTGCACCACAGTGACACAACGACTGAAACGAGATGATAGCAGCAGCCAGGACGGGATGGTTTTACGTACCTTCTGAAGCACAAGGGGGTACAAAGACAAATAATTGGTAGGGCTCCAGCTAGTGGCAATCCCCCCAGCTGCTGGGCATCCAGCTTTGGTCCAGTGCACGGGTCTCACTTAACATTGTTACCTCGATCCTGGCCCCAGAAGTAATACTTCCAGTGTATATCAAGGGTTCGGGACCAGTAATTGAAGACTACGAAAACTTAGGTCGTGAATTAAAAACTATTCTAGTTTTATTCTTACTAAGCATCAATACACGCAAGCATTACCTTATACCAATCAATGTCTCTTAATCTAAACTCGTAGGGGCCCCTGACGAAATCACAAACAAAATACAGCTATGCCAATGTTAAGTAAAATTCCTTATACGATATACGCATCGAATCACAGAGTTCAGAACTGAGGCAGTGTACTCTTGAACCGGATAACAGCATCCAAAACGGGGCTCTTTCGCTATTTATTACAACGTTCAAAGTCTACACGTCAGGCGTGGGATAACCCGAAAAGTTCGTGTGAGTTTCGGTGGGAGGATCCCGAAATCACAACTACGGCGGCCCATCAAAAGTTCGCTATGCTCGTGACTTCTACGTCGATAGAAATTAGCAAAGATAAAACTCACCAAATGTTCAGTTGCTCATTATGTTACTCATTATATCCTTCTTTGTCTAGATAATCACATGCTGTCTCCTTGTCCGACGTTCGACGTCATCACCTTCCCATGTTAGCGCCACCAGATAATGTTCCATCTCCATTTCGCAATTTCTACGCTCGCTTCACTGGACCTCACGATTAAAACTGGACAACTTATTTATTACAACATTAATGTAGTCATACTTGTATGTAACATTATTAAAAGTAACTACAGTATAACCAAACAAATGAGCGACATCCATTCCAGCCCGAACTTCTGAGCATGGAGTTCGAATAGTGTCGGTCTTTTATTCCCATTACACAAGTCTACTCCGCTGAGATGCCGACGCTGGAATGCCAGAAATACCAAAATAAACGAAAACCACGAAACACGTGCAACAATCAACCATATTCACGCACGAAACACTCACACTTCTCACAACAATTCAACTATCCCAAGAACACAATAATACCACTAAACAAAAACACAAATAAATCCTCACAATCTCCAAACGAACCTTCACTCTCTTTCCTACATAACCATAACATACACAAAACAAAATTCTCAAAAACCCCAGTAAGTGCTTCTAATTTTCACAAGAAAAATACCGAAATCCACCCCCTCCGTCGGACACACGTGACTTCCAACTAACCTGGAACGTCACACTAGTCTTCTTCCATACCTTCATCTGTTTTTCTGTGTTCTTTTTCAGTTTTGGTGCCCATTTGTATTTCCCCCCAACTCAAGACTGCCCTTGGCAGCTAATAGATGGTCCACATGTACAACCAGGAACTCCTTAGTACGGACATTTTCTATTTTGTAATTATCAGAATTGATCCTTTCATATATGTAAAAGAGCACCCCATATCTATATCCTAATTTATTTTTTCCTTTTCCTTTTAATAATAAAATAACCTTTTCTCCTACCAAAAAGTGTCTCAGTCTTCTACCTTTATTGCATTTAAACAATTTATTCTGATGTCTTAAATTGCTCTCCTCACTTGCAAACTTTCAAGCCAAGTGCAACCTAGCAACCAAATCTGATTTATACTGTATAGGAGATATATTATTTTCAATTAGATTCCCCCCCCCCCCCCCCCTTCCATGGAGTTCGAGGGTTGAATCCATGCAACAGATAAGCAGGGGCATCCTGAGTGTTCTCATTATATGTGATCCTAATGCTGAATAGGGCAGAATTCAAGTACTCATCCCATTTGTCTGGCTTACCATTACACAACCTTCTAAATATTTTTAAGGTATTTTGGTTCATACATTCTACTAAACTATTTCAATTAGGGCGATATGCAGTAGTGCAAATATGATTGATTTTTACGTTCCGCAGGGACATTTTGCACTTTGATTTACAATTACAATGGCAGGCCAGTCATTTAGTGCTTGATTGACTGGCTTAGTCCATTCATCGCTTCCTTGAGCCCTCTAAAACTCATGTGCATCGGGCGTATACAGCTCGGCGATCACTGAGCAACATTGTCGTGACAGTAAATTGGCCATCACATTTTGCCTCCCCTCCATGTACAGGGTTGTGCATAATCTTTTGCTAGGGGTCTGGAAAATAAACAAAACTAAGTGGAATGTTCTGCGGTTGATAATCAAAAAGTACGTTTATTTCTGCTTTTATCACATCAATATTTAGTGTGGCCACCATCTGCTTCTCGAACAGCACGCATCCGTTTCGGGTAGGAGCGGAGGAGTGTCTCAAACAGAGCAGTATCGTACTCCATGTGGGGGTGGCCGTGGCCTGGTTGTCTCGTCGGTTGGCTTGCCAATCGATGGAGTTCAGCAACTTCAGGCGCGGCCAGCTGCTGGTTGGGTGACGGCCTGGGCTTGAGGGCCACCGCTGGCGGGACAGCTATTTAGGGCGCGGCTGTTGGGGGACTTTGGTCTGACCCATTTGCCGATTGACCATAGCTGGTTTTCCAGTGGTTGGTGACAGCCTCTGGTTCGTTTATCCCCAGCAGCTCTTCCATCATGAAACCCCCCGTGCTTCGGAGGGCACGTTAAGCCGTCGGTCCCGACTGCTACTGTCATTTCGTAGCAGTCGTTATTTAATGGGATGGCGCAAAACTCCCTCGTAGGAGTAGGTGCCGCAGATTATCGCTTGCGATAATCTACCCTCTGTACCAGATAAGATAAGATCGTACTCCATGTCCTTCAGCACAGATGTCAGGTGTCCCATTAGAAGGTCTCGAGAATACCAAATTCGGCATGGCAGTTATCATAACCTTTCTTCCAATTGTCCGTCACCCATCTATCCGATCGGTTTAACTTGTTCGCAACCCATTTGCGATTAATAAAAGACGCACCTGCTTCCATTGCCTCTCGATATGCATTTGCACGAACTCTATCCATGAAACGCTGCTCTTCACTGTCATTTATTAAACCAGCCATATTTGTTTGATACCAATAGACGCACAATGAACTACTCTCTGCCGAAGCGTCATAAGAGCATGCTACAACGCTGCGGTTTAAGTCGCAGCCCCCTAGCAAAAGGTTATGCACAACCCCGTACTTGCAGGGTTCTCTCCAGGCTCTTTTTTAACGGGCGCGCCGCCCGGCTGATTTTGGCGTCTGCCCGGCTGAAGAATACACGAAAAACTGCACAACACTGCATAATATTTTATTTGTTTTTGTTTTTAATTTTTGTCCGCCCGGTTATTTTAGCTTACCGCCCACCTGATAAAATTTTCTGGGAGAACACTGACTTGTATGAGAAACCACACTCTTCCAGCTCCAGCGCCCATCGCAGCACACACCGATTGGTGTTTCGCAT
The DNA here is from genome assembly GCA_023313115.1 of Rhysida immarginata. Taxonomy (NCBI): domain Eukaryota; kingdom Metazoa; phylum Arthropoda; class Chilopoda; order Scolopendromorpha; family Scolopendridae; genus Rhysida; species Rhysida immarginata. Next base: position 123,884 of record JAHWFO010026326.1, on the reverse strand, counting down.
GCACTGGATGAACGCCAGAGGCTGGTGATCCGTAAACACCGTGGTGGAAAAGCCCAAAAAAAAGTAGCGACAATGGCCTGCTGCACAAACAATCACGAGCACCTCTTTTTCAATGACGGAATAGTTAGTTTCCCCTTCCTGCAGGTTCTTCCTAAAATAAGCAATTGGCCGTAGGGCTTCCTCCACCAATTGCTGCAAAACTCCGCCTATGGCAGTCGCCGAGGCATCGGTGGAGAGGAAGAATTCCTTGATGTAATCAGGGGGAACCAACATCACAGTGTAGTTTTGATATATTCGAAAGCGTCCCTACAGGTGGTGTTCCAGTAGAACAACACCCCCTTCTTCATGAGGTCAATTATAGGGGCCAGTATACCAGACATCTCCGGCATAAAAGGTCAGTAAAAATTTACTGCCCCTATAAAACTACATACCTCACGTATGCTCCTGGGTTCCTGCATCTGGTGTATCGTCGATATATTTCCCGTATCCGGGTAAGCCCCTTCTGGAGTAATGACGTGACCCAGGTAGCGTACTCTGGGGGGTGCAGAACTGGCACTTCAACGGCTTTATCACCAAGCCCTTCTCTTGGAATCTCCCCAGCACCCACCATAGCACATTCACGTGTTCTTGGAACTTAGAGGAGGATATTAAGATATCATCCAGGAATGTGTATGTTTTCTCCGACCCTTCCCTACTAAGCAGTTTGAAGCTTTTTCTAATATATTGGGGAAAAGGATCCAAAAAGCAAAACTGATATATTTCGACAAGTTATTTGTTCAATTAAATTCAATTAAAGATAAATGGAAGGTGCTTAAAGATCTGGTTCCGGGTTCGAAATCTCACCACGTAATGTTAGAAAAGGTGGGAAGAATTCTTCCCACCCTGGGGCAAGCGTGTTAACTGGTAATTGCCCCATGGAGACTGGAAGGCATAGCATTCCCTCAGCGACTCTGCCAACGGTATCTGATAGTATCCATTATTAAGGTCGAGCACTGAAAAGAACCTATGCCCCCTCAACTCCTCCAGGATGTCTTTTATGACTGGCGTCGGGAAATCCACAGGGCTCGTACAGGCGTTTACTTTATGCAAATCAAGCGTAATCCTGACGTCCCCGTTTTTCTTCAGTACTACGTGCACTGGGGAGTTACATAGACTTACACTGGGCTCGATGATCCCGGCTTCCTCAAATTCTGCCAGTTTTTGCCTGTAGGCCTCCCGATACACGTGGGAAATACAGTATTGCCTGGTAAACACGGGATGTGGTTTGTCTACTATATAATCGGCTATATAGCCCGCACCCCACGGACACCGGTGACCTCATTCGAGAAAATGTCCCCAAATTTGTAGATCACTTCGCGGACTCGTGCCCGCAGGTCTGTCAATGTCCCCTATCTGTAACCTTGCGATGGGTTTACACACCTCAATCGTACCTGAAAGGCACACGTGCACCATACCTATCAGCAACCCGGCTGTCATACCAACCTCTTGAACCGAGCACTCTCAAGTGCCTTTCTGCCCAGCATTATAGCGTAGGCCCGCTCCCTAGCATCAGCTTCTCTAGTCTCCTACCAGGAACCCTATACCATGTATCCCATCCCGTACTCTACCACCCTGCTACACCTACCAATTAAACCCCAAATACTAGACTAAAATACATCACCCCTGTCAATTCCTGCAACGTCTCGCTGACACCGTGATCGATGACTCCCTCAAAAATCCAGAAATTACAGATTATTAGGCCCCACGTCGGGCGCCAAATGTAACGTGCCCTCCCCCTACTCTGTTACGTATCGACAGAAAGTCAAAAGAATTGTGAAAGAGTGGCTTGTCAGGGGTTCGAGGCCTGATTAAATCGAGGGAGCACCGATAAAACGAGACTGAGGTTCTTATAACAAAACATCGATTTTAGCTGAAAAAATGCAAAAACTGGTAACACAGAATTTAATAAAGCAAAAATTATTTTCTGAATGGAGAAAACGCAACATTTAATAGAGCAATAATTAGTTTCTAATTTGGTTGCAACCCAGCCATGCAAAGCAAGAGGGGCCCCTCTCCACTAATAATTAATAAACTTTGGGAAGCTATTTTATTACAGTTGACTCCCGATAATCCGACACTGAATTTTGACTTCTAAAGGTGCATTCCCGTAGCTCATTTGGAGCGTGAAGCTTGACGCTTTGAGCATTTTGCGTGTGATTTTTCAAGCTCAAGCTATCCAAAACACCAAGCTGATATGTGCGAATTACGTATAGCGCGAGGAATTTCAAGCTGCTTTTTACTTCAAGCGGATATCTATGTCAGTTTGATTTTAAAGCTACTAGCCATTTGGAAATGACCGAGGCACATGCGCTGTACACACCTTTCTCTCATTTTTTTAACTGCAATGGGTTGAGCATGGGGTCGTGAGGAGAGTGTGAATACAAAGGAGAAAAGTGAAGGAAGAATTTCACGAATTGTATTCGTTTTCCTTTCTCCTTTGTATTCATGATTTGTTTGATGAATATCTTCAGTTTATTATTATTTCTTTTTTTAGTATTATACTATGGTTTAAAATATTTTTTAGTAATTATTTATTTCTTTTATTTTATTAATTTATTTATTACATGTATTTATTTGTTTATTTATTTTACTATATTTGATTGAGCTTATTTTATATAACTTTTAATTTGTTATTTTATATTCATTCTTCTTTTATTTTCATTTTATTCATTTATTATACATTATATTCATTAATTAATTTATAGTCTTTATTGAATTTATTATATATATCTGTTATTTTGCTGATTTTATTTTATTAATTTGTGTATTATTTTACATTATTTATAACTTACTATTATTTAATTAATAGTTCTGTTTATTTAAATTTAATTGGTTTTGTTTTATATTATTTATTCTATTTATTGTAGCGTCAGCGAAAATAAAAATAAATATCAAGTATTGCAAAAGTGGAAATATGTTTTCCTTTTTACAAAATACTTTTACGATTAATTATCAATAATAGCTTCTTAAAATGAAACTACTTCTCTGTAACAACAACCGCTTTCGTGCATTGAGAGGTGCCATGTGTTTTTGAATTCCTGCCTGTGATTTATTGCTATGGGATATATTCAACGTTAGTTTTTGCTTTAAAACTTGCAAGCTACAGCTGCATTTTTCTCACGAGTAGAATTTACTTCAAAGCTCAAGCTTCGCTTTATAGCTCTAGCAAGTTATGGGAATGTAGCTTTAGGCTATATCCATTGGCAGACGGGAGGAGGCACCTCTCTTTCCAACAGGTGTGTGTGTGTCTGTGCAGCAGTAACGTCATCCGACGCAGTGTTGGGCTACAGGGCATGTTGGACTGTCAAATGTCAGATTATCGTGAGTCAACTCTACTTCTAAATGCTCAACAGGGCAGCCTACTCACAGAATCAACCAGCTAAAGAAACAGTCCAGTTAGTAGCAATGATATAGCAGCAGAGTTGAATTACACTCAGCAAAGTTGCTTAAACTAGAGTGACGGCAGGACTACGCAAGCACTCCTAGCAATGTGGTAGGTCCTATGCATACTATGAGGGCCCCCGAATTATTGCATACAAATCAACGTCACCCTTGATGCCGTGTGTCCTCTTTTTATCAGCATCACAGAAAGGGGGGGGGGGGCACCAGAACCCTTCCTTGGCTGGCACCTCACAGCAAGATCAAACCTCCTGTAATAAGGCTCCAATCATGCCTCTACTGGCAAGGAGTCTGTCCATCCTTGGATACATGGGTGTGTATGTGCTCCTATACCTTCGAGCATAAAAATAGATAGAGGCGGCACCCTATTCATAGCAAGGGGAAGGCAGTGGCACCAAAATCAATCACCTTGTGGATCAGCTGTGATAGGGCAAAACATTCCCTTGTTGGCATAGGATTGACTTGTGATTACATATTATTTTAGCTTTATTCGATTATGTTACTGATCCCACTCATTTTTAAATGCAGTTTGCCTATTATTTAATGATAATTAATGATACTTTTACAACATTATTTCATATTAACCGTGACTATTACGTTATTTTATATTTAAACATGAGAATGTACGATATTCTGGAGTTTATGATCGGTTCAGAACAAAATTTTTTTGTAATTTTTTTTTAATAATTTGGCCTATTTTTATGTAAATATTTATTTTAATTTAATTCACAAATTTTATGCAAATAAAAAAATTAATAAAAAAAAATGATACAAAATATAATCCTCTATTCAAAAGTACAAAATGTTCAAAAATTCTAATAAAAATATTGAAATAAAAAAAATGAAAAAACAAGAAAACATTGCTTAATCTCAAAAAATAAAATAAAATAAAAAAGTAAATTTTTTTTAAATTTCGAAAAAAATACAAAAAAAATGTTATAATGATATTAATAAGAACTCATTTAAAATTAAGTTTTCACTATTAACCCATTTAATACATGTTAAAATTTAACATACACATTCTGTAAATAATTATTTTAGTTGAATGTAATGGAAATTAGATGTATATTCTCTTGTATATTTAGTATAAATACCATGAAATAATATTAAGTATATAAATAAATAGTTCAAAAATGATTCTACAGGCCATAAGTGGATTGACTATTTTGAACTATTTATTTATTTGCTTTATTAATATTATTTCATGGAATTTACATCTAATTCTGTAAATAAGTTAATACATGTTAAAAACTTTTTATTTTTTTCTCATATTTTTGCGTGCAACCATAAGCTGAACAAGAGTATACCATTTCGTTTCTGCCTCCTATTTTTATGCTCGAAGTTCTATTATGCCATGGGAAATAAACCCTACCCCTTCTATTTCTATGCTAGAAGGAATAACCTTCTTATCACATCACACCTAAGGCTAGGCCGATTAGTGTGTAGGGGTATCAAGATGCCTAAGTCATGTGACCTAACTCTGGTGCCATAGAACAAGAAGCTATGCCACCTCTATCTATTTTCATGCTCGAAATCCTATACGCTCCAAACTATCACAGCACGCCAAACTACCCGCGATCACACCACCTTGCCTGTTTGTCCCACCTGAATGTCTAAACGCTTATGCAACTCTGTTTATCAGGTTCAATTCTGTCAACGTAAGTAAGCATTTTACACTACGGATAGCACTATTTATTTTAATGACTCGTTATAGCGTTACTTCTTATTAAAACGTCTAATGTTCATTTACTACTTATTTAGCTAACGTCTTTATCACTGATTTACGCACTTTTGCTCAGTAGCTAGTACGCACATACAATAATTGTTCGTTGACCTAATTCCACAGTGGAGTCTATTACTGGGACACACCTTGTCAATTATGATCCTTATTCCCATGATCAAGACATCATCACGGAGAAAATATAATAAAAGCAGTCACTCACCAAATATGAAGCACACAATCCTGGGGGCAACAACGGTTGAGTTGCACGGGACGCATGCTGCTGGGGAATAATGGCTGAGATGATTCGAATGCACTCCGAATTGTTTAAACAACACAATTTAAAACAAAGAATCAACTGCGAAAGTGAACTTAGTAAAGAACATAAAAACTTTAATAAAATAGTAACTTTCACAGAAGATAACATTCGTTTCAGTTATCAACTGAAAACTCATCCACATTTGCATGGTTCCGAACAAAAGGGCAACAGCCTCTGTTGGATTCAGAGTGAAAGCTTTTCAAGCGGGAACAAAAGGAAACAGTCCTTCGCAGACTCAACCAAAACAGCAACAAAATAAAAATAGTTTCAAAACGAACATCATCTTGCTTAAAAAGATTTATACGCAACTAATGATTGCTGAGAGCATGACAGCTTCTTGGAAATTTTCCTCCCAGGAAACAATGTTGCCCCTCAACAATCGTGTAAAACGCCGACATACAATCAGCAAAACACAACAATAAACTTTATAATAAAGCACAACTAAAATAATTCTGCAACTAAAATCTTCAACTTCCTTTTATCCATTAGGTTTTCATTCAGACGTTATAATAGCAAATAGCAGCAAGTACAAGTCTAGCAATTCTGCTAGCTCATATATTTAATACCTCGCTTACCACAGGTTTCTTTCCTAACTCTCTCAAAACAGCCAAAATTATACTTATTCCCATATATAAAAACGGCAGCCATAATGATTATCATAATTACTGTCTAATCTCAATCTTGCTGACTTTCTCCAAAATAATTGAAAAGCTACACTTTTATTGGCTATCCAATTATATACATAATAATAATCTACTATCATTTACACAACATGGTTTTTCTCCTAAACGTAGCATAGACACAGCCTGTTATGAATTAACTAAATTCATAACTCTTCATACGACTTAAAAACGCTTTATAGTTTCACTATATTAGATTATACTAAAGCCTTTGACTCCATACCACACCAACTTCTAATCTACAAACTTTCCTCTTTCTTTAATCTTCGTGGTCCTCCATTAAAATGGCTTACTGAATTTCTCTCTAATCGTTCATATTTCTTAAGTACTCAAAATATCTCATCATTACTGATACGCAATATCGGTGTTCCACAGGGCTCTATCCTCTCCCCATTGCTCTTTAACCTTTTTATCAATGATTTAGCCATAATACTAACTTCACCAAACTTAATCCTATTGGCAAATGCCACTGAAGTGGCTGACACCTAGCGGTCATCTGAGAAACTAATTAATGGCAGCTATGCAGAGTATTATCATCATAGATAAAGGGTGCTTCTAAAAACTCTCGAGCGCTCATTTTCAATCATGTGACCATGTATCCCCGATCACGCGCAGTCTATTCACTTGTTCGTGAAGTTTTTTAACAGCCCCAGGGGCATCAAGGTGACAGCCCGATCAGTAAATAAGAGAACTGTCACAGAAATTCGCTATGCTTTCAAACTTTCTGTTTTAAGCGTAAATATTTATTAATTATTGTTCAATATTATAATCTGGTGGTGATTTATTAGATTTCAATGCATTTATTCTTTTATGACAATAAATACGAGAGTGCTAAAAAATCTACATACAAGAGTGCATGTACGATAAAACAAAAGTTTAAAGAACATTCAAAACTTAAGAGAAAAATTAAAAAAAAGAAAATAAAACAATCTTCGTGTTCATCTTCAGCTCCTTCGCTCCTGCCGTGTATCTTGACCTGTTCTGTGCCTTCAGATTCATTACAAAACTATAAACTGTGTTAGCAATAGACTTCGAGGTGGGATGCGCTTTCACTGTCGGCCGTTATTGCAAACCGAAAGTAGTGACAGTGAGCGAGGCAATGCGAAGTGACTAGGAAGGTTCACGCAAAGTTTAAGATCACGTTGATTCTGAGCGTTCCCAACATGACAATGAGATCGCGGAGTTTTTATATGCGCCAGTGACAAGCACTCTGTCATTTTTAGATGCAGTATTCACATTGATCATGAATGCTCACGCTCGATTGCGACTAGAGAGAGTTTTTAGAAGCACCCATAGAGAAGAACTACAACCTGTGACAATAAAGTTCGGTGAATGACGTCTAATTGCTAACGGACGTAAGAGTGCACCATCGTCGTATCCTGCCCCAGACAGGTCGAGACATGTTTAAAAAAATTTGAGAGAATCAGCGCTGCGAATGTGTTTATTGTGTTTAGACAGGACATTGAAGAGAGAAGGCGTAGTACGCACGGTCGAAACCCAAAATGGATCAGCGAACGAAAGAGGCTCATGAAATGATGACAACAGTTTACAAAGAAAGTGCTATTACTTTGGAGTGTGTTTATGAGTGGTTTAAACAGTTCCGAGGAGGCTGGAACACCATAGAAGACGCCCCCCGAAGTGGCCAGACATCCAACGTAATGTTACGAACCAACTGACGGCTATCCCTAAAAACGACTACCCCAGGAATTTCCAGGACTTGTACGGGCGTTCCCAGAAGTGCATTACCATCGACGGTGATTACCCTGAAGGATAGTAACTGCTGTTTCATGTAAGCGAGCAATCCACTCTCATTATGCCATCATTCACCGAACTTTATTGTCACAGGTTGTATATCAATGATCATCATAGCCATAGCCTACAATGAAAAGGGAAAGAAAGCACATCAATAACAAGTAAAATAGGACCAGCCAAAAAAAACAAAAACAAAAGCTGGTGATAAATGCTTGCACGGGATCTATTTTTAAAGTATTTGTTGTGCGAGGAGTATTTTCAAAAATATTTGCATCGTGAAAAATCCAGGCACGGGGTTCACCCCGGCCCTGCAAGTACTGCTGCGTGGTAATTGAAAATATTCAAAGGGAAAAGGGATATATTTACATTATTTACCGAAAGAGAAAAGGCTGAAAGAAGAATAGGAAGTGAAATTTAATCTAGAGAAGTGTGCAAAAAATACTATAGATTAGAAAGAGAAGAGTCCTTCTAGTTCTAATCGCGATCGAGTGTGCTCATTCACGATCAAATGAGCAGTACATCTAAAAATTCCCCAATCTCGCTATTGTTTAGTGAACGCTTATGGTCAACACAATCGTAATTATTTTCAGATTACTTTCCAAATTTTGAGTCCGATTACTTTATGTTTGAGCCTGGCCCTTTCCCTTTGCAATTACAATGGCCGACAGTGAAATCATATGCCATCTTGTAGTTTGTTCCCAATGCGATTTATCTGTCTGAGATGAACCTGAAGCCCCTGAACAGCTCTAAGTAAATAAAAGAAATAAAAAACTCTTTCACCACAACAAAAATTAAGGAAAAATACAACCTGAACCTGGAAGCGCTTTTCGACAGCAAGGCTATCATCATTCAGCAGGGACCAAGGAGTACACTAGGGGGAACTGAGTGAACTGACTTGAAAGAGGAAAAACTGAATATATATAGCGAAAAGACCGCGGTTTTAGACCAATCAGAGAAATTACACCAAAAGGGGAAAGATTAATGATTGGGCAGTTGGGAGCCAATGGGACCTGAGTCTGAATTTAGTAGTAAATTATTACTGGTTTTTTGTATGGCCATACTTTCAAAAGCGTCCAGCAGGTGTTTTTTATTTATTGAATGTAGCAATTTTAAATTATCGATAGAAAAATCATGTCCAGTCTCGATGGAGTGTTTTGCTACGGCGGAAATGTTGCTTCTCCCGAATCTTCTGTGGTCTATGTGTTCTTTAAACCTGGTTGATAAACTGCGTTTCATTTGATCTTTGTAAACCATTGGGCAATGGGAACAGTGAGCTTCATAGATTCCAGACTTCTGTCGGTGCGATACTTTGTCCTTGAGATTATCTAACAAATATCTTATTTGGTTCGGGTTGCTAAAAGATAAAGAAATGTTATGTGGTTTAAAGATCGAATCAAGTCCTTTAATAAAAAACTTATTATAGGGTAAGGAGATAATTATTTTCTTTTCTTTAACAGTGTGTTAGTTGGTTGTGTCTGAAATAAACTTTTTGAATTTCCTTTTTCTTAACAGGTCTACAACAGTTCTAGAGCTGTAACAGTTTTTTATAGCAAAATTTTTAATTAAGGAGATTTCGTGCTTAAAAGCGGTTTTACTTAGTGGAAGATTGAGGGCTCTATCGATCATAAAGATAAACGTGGAAACTTTTTGGTTCCAGGGGTGACTAGAATCAATGGGAATGTAATTTATTTTATTGGTTGGTTTCCGAAAAACGGTTCAGGTTATATTTTTCCTTAATTTTTGTTGTGGTGAAAGAGTTTTTTATTTCTTTTATTTACTACTATCCACATATATATTTTTTCCTTTTTTGTCATATTAGTACACATTCTGTTGACTTTTGTGCCTTTATTCCGGGAAATTTTTCAGCTCTAAGTATATGCTATGAAGGAAGGAGGTGAAGATTAAAGTAGGGAGTGTTCTAAATATCTTCTTTTTAAACTTTTCTCTCAGGTTTCTAATTTCTCTTATCTTTTGATTTTCTCGTACGCTCAATCTATTCATCTTTGCGATTTCACACTCGTATTTACCTTTATTGTCGTGCAAGAATAAATGCAGTGAAATCTATTAAATTCACATAAAGTCTGAAAGCATAAAGTGTTTTTCTTTGTTCACCTATCATTGTCAAAAATCTTCACAAGCGATTGAATAAAGCGCTCACCATCGGAGGTAAATGATCTCGTGCCTGAAAATGAGCTCTCAATAGTTTTTAGAAGCACCCGATGTTTAAAGCCTTCACTCTGAAAGAAAGTTGTGGGAGCGAATCATACAGAGATCTTCAAAGTAGGCTAGATTGAATCTTCCTAAAAATATCGTGATTTAATTATCACAATTTTCGGATTGTTTATTTATGTAGTCCAATATTAGCTGATAAGAAATTTTAACAAAATCTGTACAACGGTTTTTTTATTGCTGAATAAAATAAATTGCCTCGAATGACAGTATTTCTTTATTTCAATATTCTCTTACAGTAATATGCTTAAAAATTTAATTCATTTTATTTAGCTATAAGCAGATTTAGCACGTGTATTACTGATTTTATGTAAGGAATGTTATTTAGAAAGTGAACTATAGTCTCAACCAATGTTTTTCAATCATTTTTATCACTTGATTCTAATTTTCAAATTCTGTGATACATTTACATTATCGGATCATGGTACATTTACATTAAGATGATCGGAAAAAAAAAACAACAACAAAAAACAGTAGTATACTTTTTTAGGATTTAGTTATTAACACAAGCAAAACAACTTATGAGATTAGATAATTAAAAAGATATAAAAAGATTGTAATCTTCTATACATATAAAGAAGGATGTTTGTGGGTTTGTTTGTGTGTATTGAATACGAATCTAGAGTATTATTCCGATCTTGATGAAATTTTTCATACTTGACCTTCAAAGCATAAAATGATGATGCAGTGACAGAACATTAATAAGGCAGTGTCTATTGATGAGGCAAAGGAGTCACGCGTGTCGCCTTGGAGCTCCGGTATATCACCTGGACTTCCTGTTTTTCGTAGAATGGATAGTCCCTTTGCTTTGTGTAGTATTGATTGAGTTATTATTTAACCAGTTGGGAGTTATAATTTAATTTTTTGCAATCTATCTCTTTACCCACAAGTGTAATTAACCCAGCCAACGCTGGGTACCTCTGTTAGTCTTTTATATATCTATCTATACAGGGTGTTTCAAAATTATGTACAATAAATTTAGTGACATATTCTTCAGGTCAAAAGAAGACGAAAATGTTCTATAGCACTTTGTCTGGAAACGATTTGTTTGCGAGTAATCCAATATCATACAGTAGGGAAGCACGGTAGTTAGCGGACGATATTTTAGCAGTTCCAGCAGTTCGACCCAACACTAGGTTGAGTGGTTTGTTCCATTTAAACCTGCTTTAGAGTTGTTCCATTAGTTGTGTACGGTTGTTTCCATTACTGTAGTTTCACTACTGTACATCCACTAGGAATATCAATTTCAGAACGTTCGCGTGCTTTGACATATGCATTACAATTTACGTAAAAAAAAAAAAAAAGTCATGTATACGTATTCCAGTGCAGAATACACTGACATGCACATAATGTATGGTCTTGCAGACGGAAATGCTGTGGAAGCAAGAAGACTCTACCAAGAACGCTTTCCGAATGGACGTTTGCCAAATAACCGAACATTTGTATCTGTCGACAGACATTTGAGGGAGCGTGGTTCCTTTGGCCGTCAAACAGAACAAGGGCGGCCTGTAGCACATTCTTCGGATGAGGAGGATGTGATAATTGACATCATACATGATGAACCACAGACAAGCACCCATCGTATTTCTTCCATGGTACACATTCCGCACTCATCTGTTTGGCGCATTCTTCACAGTCAGCTTTTGCATCCATACCACCTGCAACTGGTTCAGGCACTGAACCCAACGGACTATCCACACCGACAACGATTTTGCCAATGGATACAATGTCGTCATGCTGCAGACCCTAGTTGTCTCAGCCAGATACTTTTCAGGGACGAAGCAACCTTCACCCGGACAGGAATCGTAAATTCTCACAACCATCACCATTGGGCAGATGCTAACCCGCATGTTACCAGAGCTCGAGCGCATCAAGAGCGTTTCTCCATGAACATTTGGTGTGGAATTGTCGGAAATAACTTAATTGGCCCTTATGTGTTGCCACCACGATTGACTGGGCGAACGTATCTTTTGTTTCTGCAGAATGTGTTGCCAGAATTACTGGAAGATGTTCCTCTTTTGATAAGATCTAACATGTGGTTCATGCATGATGGTGCTCCAGCACATTTCAGCCATGTTGTGCGAGCACACCTTAATGCTGCATACACTAATCGGTAGATAGGTTGAGGTGGACCGGTAGCCTGGCCTGCAAGATCACCCGACCTTAATCCCTTGGACTTTTTTCTGTGGGGTCATGTGAAAACGATCATCTACAGCACAGAAGTTCCTAACATTATGGATCTGTGACAACGAATTGAAAATGCATGCCAAACCGTTCATTACATTTTCGTCTTCTTTTGACCTGAAGAATATGTCACTAAATTTATTGTACATAATTTTGAAACACCCTGTATTTATATATATATAAAGAAGGATGTTTGTGGGTGGGTTTGTTTTTTATACAAATTTAGTGTTTTATTCCGATCTTGATGAAATTTTGCATACTTGACCTTCAAAGCAAATGGGAAGCAAGTAAATAGAAGAATCGGCGACCACTACACTACACAAAGTGATGAATGGCCAAGTTTTTCTGCAAATCATCGAGAGAAGAAAGGGAATTGCAACAACATCATATGTACATCTGAAGTAAGATTACGCGAGTAAGAAATTATTTAGACTAGCAGTGGCATCCTTGGAGAGGTCCAGCCATTGTGAGCCGTTAAAAAATTTGTTTCGAATTTTCTTTAAGAATTTTTACTGTATTAATTCTAAGCGTTTTCATGTGTTTATTTTTAACATATTGTAAAATTTAATTCCATTTTTTGACATTGTTCTGTTTACCTACAATTGTAATTATCCCGGGCAATGCCGGGTACCTTTGCTAGTCTTCTATATATATAAAGAAGGAGGTTTGTTTGTGGGTTTGTTTGTGGGTTTGTTTGTTTTTTTATACAAATCTACAGTTTTATTCCGATCTTGATGAAATTTTGCATACTTGACCTTCAAAGCATGAGGAAGGTCACTGTCTAACTCAGATTTCAGAAAAATAATAATTATCGATAAAAAATCGATATTGATGGTAATGGCAGGGCATATTAATGAGAAATATCTCATGACCAACAATGCAAGGAAAAGTTTGTGCAACAATAGGTATCAACATGCAATGCACAAACACAAGGCAGGGATCAACAATATATATGTCATGACCAACAATGAAAGGAAAATTTTGTGCAAGTGTAATTATCCCGGGCAACACCGGGTAGCTCTTCTAGTCTTTCTATACAGGGTGAATACAAAAGTCTGAACCTCCCTTTTATATTTTGAACCGAAGCAGGTATGTTAATTTTGATGAATCCAATGAATAGGAAGTTGTGCGTGGCCTATCCCATGGTGCACTTTTCATCATCCCAAATATGCAAATTAAGACACATTCAAAATTTATCTCAAAAACCGTAAGGAATAGAGAAAAAAACCTAATTGTAAACTTGTTCAGCATAAAAATACAAACAAAACAAAAAAAAAACATCCAAATCGGACCAACCAATCACCCACAATCACGTGGTGAACTGTTTGTAGCTTACAAACAGTCACACTGCACAAGGAAAACTGAATGTTGGTATTTCCATCATGTAATCCATGCAAATCAAAAATTAACATAAATTACCATACTCACATTCACTTTCATGCAGAAAAGCAAATAAAAGGCATGTTTCAGCACACAGAAGACAGAACAATTCCAGGATGGCAAGCTACATTGTTACAGAAATGGTCAACATGATCTTCTGCTTCGGAGAGGCAAGGAGAAACCTACATGCTGCAGTTAGGTTGTATCGAGACAGATACCCTAACGAACGCCATCCATCTCGTCAAACAATGCGTCACACTATTCAAAGATTCGAGGCTACAGGGAATGTTAATGCAGAACGAGGATGACCAAGGGCACAAGGCGACGAGGATACAACAACACTAGTTGTGACTGTAATTGCTGCAAATCCCCACACAAGCAGTAGAGCAATTGCTGCAGATGTTGGGTGCCATCAGAGAACTGTTCTCAACATTCTACACACACATCATTTTCACCCATACCATATTCATTGTCACCAGGAGTTACTGCCATTAGATTATGTTGCTAGGGCCGCCTTCTGCAACTGGTTACTTACCTGCCTGGATGACAATCCAAACTTCATTCATGAGATGTTGTGGACAGATGAAGCCCAGTTCACCAGGGATGGAGTTATCACCAGGCACAATCATCATCATTGGGCAGATGAAAACCCATGATGTCTGCAAGAAGCAACTCATCAAGTGGACTGGAGAATCAATGTGTGGTGTGGATTGTACAATGACACTGTGGTTGGACCATATTTTTATGATGGAACACTGACTGCAGAACGCTACCGGGCTGAAATTCTCAACGTGGTAGTCACAGACTTCACTGACAATTTTCCGTTGGCCTCGCACGTAGTTTCAGCATGATGGAGCTCCTCCACAGTACGGGTTGGTCGTTCGCGAGCATCTAAGTGAGATGTTTGGACAACAATGGATTGGCCGAGGAGGACCAGTTCGTTGGCCACCCCACTCCCCTGATTTTACACCATTTGACTTTTTCTTGTGGGGATACCTGAAGGACAAGGTTTATGCTACACAGCCCGCCTCACTGGAGGATCTGGTTCAACGAATCCAGGAAGCGTGCCGAGGAGTGACACCAGCCATGCTTGCCGATGTTTTGGCGTCAGTTAGGTTCCGTGCCCAATTGTGTTATGCTGCCCACGGTCGTCACATCGAGCATTTTGTTGGTTAACTTTTTTTTAAACTGTTTGAAGTAACTTGTTTGTGCTATGTGACTGTTTGTAAGCTACGAACAGTTCACCCCGTGATTGTGGGCGATTGGTTGGTCCGATTTGGATGATTTTTTTTGTTTTGTTTTGTTTGTTTTTTTATGCTGAACAAGTTTGCAATTGGGTTTTTTTATCTATCCCTTACGGTTTTTGAGATAAATTTTGAATGTGTCCTAATTTGCATATTTGGGATGATGAAAAGTGCACCATGGGATAGGCCACCCACAACTTCCTATTCATTGGATTCATCAAAATTGACATATCTGCTTTGGTTCAAAAAATAAAAGGGGGGTTCAGACTTTTGTATTTCACCCTGTATATATAAAGAAGGATGTTTGTGGTCTGTTTGTTTGTTTGTGGGTATGTTTGTTTCTTATGCAAATCTACAGATTTATTCCGATCTTGA
This sequence comes from Rhysida immarginata, assembly GCA_023313115.1. Taxonomy (NCBI): domain Eukaryota; kingdom Metazoa; phylum Arthropoda; class Chilopoda; order Scolopendromorpha; family Scolopendridae; genus Rhysida; species Rhysida immarginata. Next base: position 108,563 of record JAHWFO010026326.1, on the reverse strand, counting down.
TGAAATTTTGCATACTTGACCTTCAAAGCATGAGGAAGGTCACTGTCTACCTCAGATTTCGGGAAAATAACAATTATCGATAAAAAATCGATATTCATTGGTTGTGGCAGGGCATATTAATGAGAAATATTTCATGACCAACAATGCAAGGCAAAGTTTCTGCAACAATAGGTATCAACAATGGTATAAACACGCAATGCACAAACACTCTGCACACACCAACAATATATATCTCATGACCAACAATGCAAGGAAAAGTTTGTGCAACAATAGATATCAACAATGGTATCAACACGGAATTCACCAATAACAATGAGCACAAAATGATGATGCAATGATAGAAAGTTCTTTTCAAAGAATTATATCAATGAACATAAAATGATGATGTAATGATAGAACATTCGTTTCCAAGAATTAGTAACAATGAAAAGGAAATGGATATATTAGAGGATATAGATAGGGCAGTCTCTCTCGATGAGGCAAAGGAGATACATGTGTCTTCCTTCAGCTCCCTAACAAGCGTTCAGACGATTGGGAAAAGTGTGTATATGTTTCTTTGTGTGTGTGTGTGTGTGTGTGTGTGTGTGTGTGTGTGTGTGTGTTTTTGGCACGTTTTAGCAGTGCATAACCTATTACAGTTTATTTGCAAAAAACACATCAGTTTATTTAACTTCTTGAGATTGTTCTGTTTACCTACTGTGTAATTATCCCTGGCAATGCCGGGTCCTCTGCTAGTATATTTATAAAGAAGGATGTTTGTTTTTTTATACAAATCTACAGTTTTATCCTGATCTTGACGAAATTTTGCAAACTTCACCTTCAAGCCATGAGGAAGGTCACTGTCTACCTCAGATTTCGAAAAAATAATAATCACTGATAAAAAATTGATATTCATGGTTATGGCAAGGCATATTAATGAGAAATATCTCATGACTAACAATGCAAGGTAAAGTTGGTGCAACAAGAGGTATCAACAATGGTATGAACACGCAATTCACAAACACTCTGCACGGACCAACAATATATATCTCATGAGCAATAATGCAAGGAAAAGTTTGTGCAGCAATAAGTATCAACAATGGTATCAACAAGCAATGCACCAACACTATGCTAGGATCAACAATATATATCTCATAACCAACAATGCAAAGCAAAGTTTGTGCAATATAGATAAGTTTCAATTTGTAACAATGCATAGAGTTCCTGTTATTGAGGCTTTTCTTAGAAAAGAGTTCTTAGTACTTAACAACTTCTTGAAAATCTTTAAAAATCACCAGTAACTGGAGATAATGGAGAGTTAGCAGACTACTGAGAAAGAGTGGAAAGACGACAGCACTCATTTAGCTCCATGCTGCATTGAGCAAATGGTAATCAAGTAAATAGAAGAATCGGCGACGGCTAGACTACACAAAGCGAAGACTGGGCAAGTTTTGCTTCAAGACATCGAGAGAAGAGCAGGAACTGCAACAACATCAAGTGTACATCTAAAGTAAGATTACTTGAGTAAGAAATTATTTAGACTAGCAATGGCATCCTTGGAGAGGTCCATGCATTGTGAGCTTTTAAAAATTTTTTTTAAAAGTTTCATTAAGAATTTTTACTGTATTAATTCTAAGAGTTTTCATGTGTTTATTTTTAAGATATTGCAAAATTTAATCCAAAAAAAAAAATCCGAGCCACGCCGGGGTTATCACCTAGCTTATTTGGTAGCACATCAGATCCAAACATTTCATAAATTTTGACTATATTCTGTGAGAATATGTATATTTTAAAAAGTGAGATGGATAATATTTATAAGAGAAAAGAACGAGACACAGAAACCCTGGAATACAATAGATAATATAATATATAATATTAGAAATGAAAAAATAAATACAATACTAATTAAAAATTAACAAAATAATTAATAAAAACGATTACAATCAAAGTAAGACTAGAAATATAAAAACAAAATAAAAAGCTGACGTTTCGGATAGAGACTATCCTTTATCAAAGCAAAAAAAGGATAAAAAGGATAATTCTCTAAAAGCAATTAGAATATTAGAGATTTATCCTGAAGTTAGCTGATAATGCGATGATTGAAAGTTCGTTTCCAAGAATTACAGTCGAACCCTGATAACTCGAATCTTCAGCAGACCAGATAAAAAATTTGAGTTATCAGGGGGTCACTCGAGAGCTCCTGGATCTAACATGAAAGTTAATGAAGAATTCAATTTGGTCTGTATTATAATAATTTTTAAAATATTCTAAGATAGTTTTGGCTTTAAATTTAAGAATACATATTCACTAAAACCAAAAATTTCTTCGAGTTATCCGGGATTTAATAAAAAATTTGTTTGAGTTAACGAGTGAAATTTCTATTATTTAAATGCTCTGGGGGGTGGGACTTAGAATATTGTTTGAGTTAACCGGGAATTTGAGTTATCAGAGTTCGACTGTATTAATAATGTGCATAAAATGATCATGCAGTGACAGAACATTGATAAGGTAGTGTCTATTGATGAGGCAAAGGAGTCACGCGTGTCTCCCTTGAGCTCCCTATCAAACATCCAGACGACTGGCAAAAATTTATGTGTCTGGAAAGGAAAGAGAAAGAACGAGTATTGGTCAGAGAAACTCTGCAACTAAAACAGAAAAAGCTATACGGGCATTTGAAACATCTGAACAACAGGAGTTTCGAATAGAGCAAGAGGGTAAAGAGCTTCTATGCCAAGGCAAGAAAAACTTGAATCTAAATATCTGGTGATGCTCCGCAGTGGTGAGGCAAGTCAAGAAGAGTTTAGATAAAGTCCCGGTATATCACCTAGACTTCCTGTTTTTCGTATTTTTCGTAGAATGGATAGTCGTTTTGCTCTTTGTTGTATTGATTGAGTTCTTATTTAACCAATTGGAAGTTATAATTTAATTTTTTGAGATTGTTCCGTTTACCTGCAAGTGTAATTTTCCCGGGCAACGCCGGGTACCACTGATGGTTTGTAATAAAAAGATTGTTAAAAATTCTTTAAAAACTTTTATTTACCTAAGAGAAAAAAACTTTAAAAAATAAAAAATGTAAAACAATCTTCGCTTTTATCTTCAGCTCCTTCGCCCCTACCGTGTATCCAGCTATAAGAAATTTTAATTAAAAAACACAAAAGAAACATGCTAACAGGCAACTTGTTCTCCTTAAAGACCAATTTCGTTTCCTATTTTCACTATAACCATGTGTGTGCATGTGCCAATCATACGCTGGCTGCGGGAGTTGGCCGTTGTGTAGCGGGAGCGTAGAGAGTGCGCGTCGCCGTCACCTAAAAGTGAAGATTTGTCCTAAAAAAAAAACGTGTATCCTGACGTGTTTTGTGCCTTCAGATTCATTACAAAACTATAACCGCATTCGGAACATACTTCGAGGTGGGATACGCTTTCACTGTCGGCCATTATTGCTAAGCGAAAGTGATCAATATGAACAGAATGCCACTTTACCACTATTTGTTGGCCTTCATATTTGGAAACTTGCATTCGTATTTTATTGGCGACGGGAAATTCGGATGAAACAGGGTAATTAAAGTTCTGTGATGTATATTATACGCTAATTTCATTTGAAGTTCATTATGCAACTTTTCGTTTGAATTTCCGGCGCCAAAAAAAAATACGAATGTATCTTGTCAATCCGTGAAGGGCAACTCTATTTCGATGTGATATAATGGTGACGGCAAGTGGGAAATTCAAATGAAAAGTGAATAAGGGGGGCAACGCACATTTCGATCTCAAATGTGTTTTTTTTTTTTGTTGTTGTTTACTTACTTACTTTTCAAACCCGCTTATCCGTTAGGGTTGCGGGGGCAGCAGCCCTATGGAGGATCTCCAGCGATCCCGATCTTCCGCCATCAGGCACATGTCCTCCCTGGTAATATCCAAGCGACTCGAACCCAGATTCTCCATGTAGTCTAGCCACCTGGATCTAGGCCGACCCCTTGGTCTCTTACCCACTGGCTTGGAAAATAACAACTGCCTAGGAAGACTAGTTTGCGGCATCCGTATAACGTGGCCATACCAGGGCAACTGAGATCTCTCAATGCGGAGAAGTAGCGGCTCAACACCTAAAGA
>JAHWFO010026326.1:69822-100230 GCA_023313115.1 Rhysida immarginata | reverse complement strand
ACGCAGTGCGTCAGGATATCAGGATATTGTAGCCCCATTTTCTTACAGTATGAAATTATATATCTCTTTGTGATGTACAAATAAAATTGCTTTTTATTAGTGATATTTTTAGTTTATTATGGCAATTGGCCATTTTTAACAAATATTCATGCTTAGGCTTCGATTGATCACATGACCCAGAACCAGACTGATGTACTTATGTTATTATCGAAGAAGGAGCAAAAGAACTGCCATCACTAATTCGACTAAATGTTTTTTTTTTCAGTTATAAAAAAAACATGAAAAATAATGTAATTTGTAAAGCCTCATTTATTTATTCTATTAGATATAAACGAAACTAGTGGCGCTACATTAGGCTAGCTTAGCCGTCATGTAATTCTCTCACTCGTGCTCTTTCTTTTTTTTTTTTAAACTTTGTTTATTTGAACGCATACTTCTGAAATCTATACAATCTTCAAAAAAAGTAAAAAACATGGCCAAAAACATCTTTCTTGTGTTAAAGAGCCAAAAGACATAAGATTTACAGCGAGATTGAAAGGGATGGGAACTGTTTATTTTGATCCCTGTCGGTATGCATTTATGGCACCGAAGATCATCACTCGCTTATTCACGATAAAATTGTGAAACATGTCGTTGAGAACTGGACTTCCTATAATTCTTTCATTACCGGTGATGCATCTTACAGTGTTCCTATCTCTAATGAAAATGATTACTTTAATATTATGTCAAGAATTAGAACGTTTGGTGGCCACTTCGAATTACATGCAGCAACCAGAATTTTTAATGTTTTCGTCACTGTATTTCACTCGCACGATGTTAGTATTACAGAGTTGAGTGTAAATTCTAGAGGGAAAATATTCATAAATTTATTGTACGACGGAAATGGTTATGATGGCCACTACAGTGGTTTGTTACAAATAAAAACAGTAAACAGAAACGGCAAGGAAAAAATCAAAAAATATTATACAAAAAAAACCCCCAAAAAAAACAAGTGAGAAGGCATTTAAAATTCAGTATCGATGTGCTGTTTCTGATAACATTTCAAATTTACCGCTGTCTAATTTAGGTGATTTAAACAGTTTATGTTCCTATTGTAATGCATTGCATTTTTCATGTGAAAAGAATTCGGCTGGTTATTTCAGTTTATGTTGTAACAAAAAATTCAAATTGCCTGAAATATATATTATTGATGATATAAAAGATTTATTCTTAGGAAACAGTGACGTGTCAAAAAATTTTAGACAACATATTCGACAATATAATAATCCATTATCCTTTGTGTCATTCGGTGCCAATATAAACTTACCACCTGGTTACGGTCCATATTGTTTTAAAATTCTGGGTACAGTACACCACAAAATTTCACCTTTGTATCCGGAAAAAACCTGTAATGCTTCTTATGGCCAATTGTACATTTAGACTTTTCTGCTGCTAATGAAATTAGATTGGAAAATGCTGTAAATAACTCCATAAGAACTAACATTCTTGATGTAATAAAGTGCTACAAGACAAGGCACCAAAAAATATCTGAGGAACATGAATTAGCTTTAAAACAACAGAGAGAGCCAGTCAATTTTGTTAAGCGCTTTTATCATGAACCTCTGTCAGATCCTCGCTGTTACAATGAACCAAAATGTTCAGAAATTGCAGCAATTTTTGAATCTCACGATGGTGCTCCACCATCTCATAGACACATAAATGTTTATGCCAAAGATGGTGGATTAAGAAGTCTAGATTTTGACAGCATGCACGGTGATCCAACATCTTATGTACTGACTTGGCCTTGTGGGAAACCAGGTTAGCATATTTCACTGCTAGCTGGAGGAGAGCATAAAACTAACGTTCGTCAAAATATTTCACTGTCGCATTGAAGGTGACAGATTGAAATTTATCCGTGCTCAACAGGCAAAATTGCGAAAGATACATACGCTGGCCTTGCTGACACTTCGTTTGCATGAGCTGATCAAGAAAACTTGAGGGCTGGACGGATCGTTATTTTACCTTCTTCCTTCCCTGGTAGTCCTCGAAATACAATTCAAAACTATCAGGATGCAATGGTAAGAAAATTTGGTAAGCCAGATTTTTTCTTAACATTTATATGCAACCCTTTATGAACAGAAATAACTAATAGCATACATTCTTTTGAAACAGCTATTAGCAGACCAGATGTCACTGTTCGTGTTTTCCATGCAAAAGTGAAAGAACTTTTATGCTTGATAAATGAAAAATAAATACTTGGCGAAGTACAAACATATTTATATTGTGACATGCTATGTCAGTGTGTTAATTTAATTATTATTGTCTTTGTTGCCATTATTTCATTTATGTTTATTATAGGTTTTTATCTGCAGGTTATGATATTTATTTTATTTTGAAATTGTGTTAACGATTGTTATTTTTGCAATAATGAAGGTTAATTTTTTTTTAGCGAAAGATTTTTAAATAAACGTCAACAATTAGCTTTCCTAATGGGTTAGCATTGTCGAGAGAGATGAGATTCTCGGAATTTCTCAGATGCTGAATCATTAGGTAATTGACCGATTTCACGCGCTTCTCGTTGGTCCTTGAAATGACGTCATTTTTCAAGATGGGTGCCGTAGACGGGATAGAACTCAATTGCCTCCATACATAACTGTGTAATTCACATGGATTAATTGTTAAAATGGTTAAAAATTGCTGTGTTCCTCAATGCGTTAGCCAATAACTGAAGAGATGAAGTTACTTGTCACTTATTTCCACGTGAATGAGAAAGAATTATTTGCATCATTTAAGAATGAGAAAGAAACGTTTGTGTGCAGGCAGAAAGAATCAGCGAGGAACTGTTCACTGAAATTGAATTTTGTTATATTCTTTTCCTTCCATTATTTTCTTCGATTTATCAGATGTTTTTAAAATGTATTAACAGTGTCGTCGCTCAGTCTGCTCACCAAATCGCCAGTGGCGATTCATCTAAAATGATGAATATGGGCATGTTTCAATAAACTCTTACTAAGCAAGAGCTAACTCGTGCAAGCATGGCCAGTGAGCTCCAGTGAGAAACGTGGCTATAGAAACGATACATTAAGTTATCACTTTTGGCGAACATACATACTTAATTGTACACTGCTCAAAACAATTAAAGGAACACTTGTAGAATCCCCTACAGAGGGCGTAAATATTACTTTTTAGCAATTTCATCTTCTGCAACATGAAACCTACTATCTCCTTCATAGGAAATGGTAGAAGCCAACACATTTTGCTGCCAGATGTTCTGAGAAATTTGCATAGCAATATAACCCCCCGAAAACAAAGTGGTTATATGCCATTACACTTTTTGCTTGGAGATAACGGTCGAACATTAGAAGGTGCAGGCATTCCTGGAACGTTGTTGTTAGTGCTCTGACATGCCACGAAGGCATCTTGAAGCAGTAGAAGCTGCGAGAGCCGTAACATTGCTCCAAACGGGTCAATCATTTTGGACTGTGGCAAATGCCCTCAATGTGTTCTCTTCCGTCATTTCCCGACTGTGGACACGATTCCAGGCGACTGGCTAGTACACACGAAGAGCTGGGCAATGTCACCGACGCTCAACAACCGCCAATCAAGATCGTTATGGCCAGAAGAACCTAAACGGCCAGAGACCTGAGAAATGACCTGCCGATGTCAACTGGGATAGCCGTTTCAGATCAAACAATCCGGAACAGATTACGTGAAGTTGGCTTGAGAGCCAGACGACCAAATCGAGTGCCTAAACTAACCCGCCAGCACATACAGACGCGACTCGAGTTTGCACATCAACATGTCACCTGGCAGCTTCGCCACTGGCATTCTGTTCTCTTCACAGACGAGTCAAGATTCCGCCTGACCCGCTGTGATGGCCGTCTACGTGTCTGGAGACGACGTGGTGAGCGATACACCGATGCAACAGTTTGCGAGACTGGCCGAATGGGATGTTGTTCCATTATGGTTTGGGCTGGCATCTCTAATGGACCATCGAACGGATCTTGTGTTCGTCCGAGGGCGAATGACCGCTGACGTTTACATTTGTGACATTCTGGAAGAACATGTGATTGTTGCTGCACATGGCATGGGGCCTGGATTCCTGCTGATGCAGGATAATGCTCGTCCACACACTGCAGCTATCACTCAAGACTTCCAACGGATGCATGGCATTCAGACCATGAGGTGGCCTGCAATGAGTCCAGACCTAAATCCCCTTGAACATCTTTGGGACATGCTTGACAGGCGAATTCGACACTGTCCTTCAGCTCCAGAAACACTGCAACAGCTCATCCAGGCACTTACTGAGAATGGGACCGGCTTCCCCAAGATCACATCCGTCGACAGATACGGAGCATGCCTCGAAGGTGCATGGAGGTTACTGCAGCCCATGGTAGGCATACACATTACTGAGTGGTGCAAAAACTGATCCCTGGAAAAAACAGGGCATTCTCCTCACAACATCCAAAGGACATTTCAATTTGTTTTAGGCAGGGGTCCTGCAGTTTCTGGTTTTTTTCTTTATGTTTCTTCACCAGTTGTTTCAATAATGCATTATATTGTTAAATAAACAGTCTTTTACTGATCACATACAGCAATTTTGTCCATATTATTCGTAGTTGCTTCTGCATGCTGCTTAATAGAATTGTTCCTTTAAATGTTTTGAGCAGTGCATTTATATGGACAATTTTTATTTAACTTTAGTTTAAAAAAAGTTCGCATGTAATTAACCATTCTACCTCGAAATGACATCTGAATATCGGAATTTACCTCATACGTGATCGGATTCACGCATTAACAATTGTGCAACCACTTAAAATGGTTAAATTAAATGGACATGTAAGTGCTTCTTTTAATTATGATAAGGCATTCGAAAAATGGTGCTTAAAAAAAAAAATTTCTCAAGTTATAAATAAAATAATTGATGAATGAATAATTCATAATTTAAAGTATAAAAACAATATTTTTTTATAAACAATATTTATGAAAACTTTATTTAACTGTTTTGATTGTATGCACATTTAGTCGTCGTTATTATTAATAATAAAAATCATTGTTTTTCGCTCCCCAAATATGTTATGCTTCATAATTTTAAATTTGGTTAAAAACATGAAATTCTGGTTTAAAGAAAATTGCTATTGGCTAAAAATTTCAAAGTAATTTCAAGTACTGATATCGGCTTGATAAATTTCAAGTATTTTATTAAGAATGAGATTGGAATCAAGCATTGAAATATCTCAAGGTTTTTTGCATTTGTTTAGAAAAATTCATTTCCCTTCAGCTTCTATTTTTGTTATTTAAACCTGAAGCGTATCTACTTCTACAAATCAGATTGTCTCCAGCTTCTTCCACATTACTATCCCGGGCATAGCTCGTCACAAAGAAACGAAAGTCTCTTTTAAAGTAAGCCTACTACTTACTGATCGTTTTTCTAAATGTTTGAAACCCATTTCAAGCATAAAATCTTGCAGTTTCTGCAAACAATTAGTCATTTCCTATTAGCGCTATAGCTCAACAGTGACATGATCCAGTTTACGGCCGCCATCTGGAATGGGCGGAGCTTAGTGAAATCGGTCAATTGTTGCGTTTTTTTTTTTTGTTTTTTTGTCTTTTGAATCTATGTAAATGGGGGAGATGGAAAAGTTTTTTCAATCAAGATGGGTTTTTTTTTGTGGGATAAAAAAAAACCATGCGTATAGATACGAAATATAAGCCTACTTTTTTCTCCCGACGCAGTTTCTTTCAAGTTATGGATTGTTTGATCGGTGTATTTCATTAAACCGCAATAATTTGCAATAACGTCTATATTATGATTGAGGAACGAGCCTAGAGGAGTGTAATGCAGTTTTATTTTGGTTTTCAATGCAAAAGTCTCTTCAAAGATGAAGCACCAACGTTCGTTTAATATGTTCCATGGCCGTGACGCTCGACTGCCCCTACGTGTTCGGCAGTGAAGCCGGGTTAGTCTAATAACTCCTACGTGGGATGTTTCTGGCGGTGTATGGTGAGTGACTTAACATTTATTTTGATGGGCCCCCCCCCCCCCTGGGAAGATTGTCAAGAGGTTATTGTTCGTGTTCGAACAACGGTATCCAGCGTTTTTTTTTTTGGACCAGAAAGCTTATGAGCCTATCCAATTAGGTGTGGAGCAAAGTAGCTGTGAACAGTCTCTGTACTAATTACAAGGCATTCCGCATGGAATTGCACTATTGCATAGCGCTGACAAATTTTCTCAGTAATGTTAAGTACTGCTAATGATAGTTGTAGTGTGTAAGGTGGTACAAGGGTTCTGCCATAACTCGGCTATTATTTTCCTTCCTCTTGTGGAATTAGAGCGTTTCGTTCATCACTGGTGTCTCTGCCTGGATGCTGTTATTGGGAAATAGCGTTTTATTCATGTTAGGGACTGAAGAAGGGTTAATGTGCCCCCCCCCCCCTTCTATTTGCGTAACAAAGGGTGCACACGGCGTTCTCCTTTACGTTGTGAGCGACATGATATTGTCACGGAGGTATAGAGACGCATCCCATCAGCTAAGGAAAGGACATGAGTGGTCATGAATGTTTTGTTGGGAGTCCAACATGTTTAAGCAGACCTTGTAAAGCCACGGGCAATGTATGTTATATGAAGGAGTGACTGCCAAGGTGATGAAGCTGGTTTAGAAAGTTAAGAAAAAGCTAAGTTGAGTTTAGTAGGGGCCCCTATTTAACTGTGGTCATTGACCTATGATTATACCTTTGTATAAATTTGTTATGCTACTGAATAAATAATGGCAACAGTGACTTTTGTTGTTTGGATTAACCCCCACAATACCCGTTGTTGTTTCTCAATTCTTTAACAGGTCCCACGAACCCGTGATCATTCTCGGGCGTGTTTGGAGGTTGCTTTTGTGTGCCCCCCAGTCACGGAACCCCCCACCCCCCCTGGAGCATCACATATTTTGGCGCCAGAACAGGGACCTGTAATTCGAAATTCCGAAGTGCTTTTGGAGACACTGATTGGGTCTTAGTGGGTGTTAGTTTGTCTTAGTGATTAAGGGCTAGTTTTTTTTTGTTTTTTTTTTACAAAGGTTAGATATGCCGGGAAATGAGAGCGATGCGGGAGCAGTGGGTACGCCCGAATTTGCAGGGTATACTGCTGCCATGCCTAGTTTTATGGGAGAGGATAGTGGTGTTACTATTGCCGCCTTCCTCGCAAGTGTAGACCGTATTGGTGCTTTGGCCCATTGGACCCCTGCTGTTAAATTGACTGTGGTACACTCAAAATCAAGGGGAGTGCTGCCAGACGCACCGCCGAACATGAATTGTTCGATATTGAGGATTTCGGCAACTGCGAGCACGGCTGGAGTGTGTCTTCGGGTGTATCAAGTTAGCCCGGGATGTCTCCAAGGAGTTACATGACACCGTACAGAGGTCCAATGAATCCGTCACAGAGTTTGCGGGCCGCTGGAACTTGCCATGGAAAGGCTCATCAAAGCCAAGCCGGCATGGGCAGCCAGCAGGAACGAGGAGCTCTTAGAACGCTTCAGTAACAGTTGCCTGATGGCGCATCACCGGTTTTTGATGGCGGTGAATCCCACAGCGTACAAAGACGCGGTTCTGGCAGCTCTGCAGTCGGAGGACCTAGAACGGAAGAATAGCAAAGGGGTATCCAATGTGGCCGAAGCAGGAAACAGTAGGGCTAGGAGTGAGGTGGGATCCCCACAGGATCGGTCCGCAGCTAAAGAGGTGCATGGAAATTCTCCTCCAAAGCCACCTAAAGTAGCAGTCGCAAGTTGTGGGTGTGGAGAAACACTCAAACTGCAGAAGACTGTACAAAGCCTTGCTCAGGCGGTCAGCCAACTGCATTTGGAGAAAGAGAAGGCAAAGGGGCTGGCCGTGCCGAAGATGCCGACGGTCGGTACTGGCCGTTTCCGCTGCGGGCAACCGGGACATTATGCCCGTAATTGTCTGCAGCAAGGAGCAAGACCCCAAGATGTTAACGCTGGGGTAGCGGCCATTGAGCCCATTTTGATGCGTAGCAGGGAGAGCAGTCTTTGTATGACAACCGTTCACATACAGGGACAACCGGTGTCGATGTTAACAGACACTGGTTCCCAGGTATCTATGATTGATGGGGAAACTTGCAAGCAGCTTTCATGTATTCAGTTTCCTTCAGCAAATTTAATGATCAAGGGGATAAATGGAAGCTGTTTGTGTTTATACCATTATATGGGCGTGCGCACATTTATGGTGCACTCGTTCGGCAATCGCCATATGATGGTATCCTGGGTATGGACATTTTGTCTGGGATGACTTTCAAAAGTGTATCCATGGTGACTGTGTGTAGTACCAATGTTTATACTGGAGGGAGAGAAGGGTGCTGTGGGGCACAACAGGTTTCGGGTCAAGGTAGGAATCTAACAGCTGGTGGGAGGTCTGGGGCAAGGCGTCACCAAAAGCAGTTTAGATATAAACCTCTAGCTTCCGGATCCTTTGGAAAGGTGGTTAAGATGCCAATGAATGCGTGGATTAGTGGCAGATAGTCATAGGCGCGACAGGAGAATAATATGCCTTGTCACATACACGGTAGGTGTGAGTGTTCCCGTAGGGGAAGCGCTCGCAGGGATCGACACACGGTCGGCCAACAAAAAAGGAGACTTTGTAGACTAAAATATTTAAAAAAAGAGACTTTGTAGACTGAAATATTTTAAAAAAGAGACTTCGTAGCTTAAATATAAAACGTTTTTAGACTAAACAGCCTAAAATAACATTAACATTATATTTTTTTTTTTCTATTTATTTAGGAAAAAGTTTGTAATCAAATAATTTTTCCTTTTTCCAAAAATTATTCACAACTTTTCAACTTTCTTATAACCTTTTATTTTTTGGTGGTTGCAGTCCAAAGTTTCGTGTTTGACCCCCCCCCCCCAAATTTTTATATATTAATATAGGTGTTTATGTCAAATTTTTTTCACACTGTACACCAATAAATTCGGTACTGTTTATGAAAATCGAAAGCAATAGATTTGAATCACTAAATAATCTGAAAAAATTAGTTTTCTCAATGTTCAGATAATAAATACTTGAACCAGTACAAATGTTTTGAAAAAAAAAAATAGATTTACCGGCATTAAGATCTGAGCAACTATAAAAAACAAGATAATCAAATTTCAAGGTAAGGGACAGTTCATATGACCCCCCCCCCCTCCCCATGGTCATTGGTGGTCATATTTGGACCTAGCACCCTAATAATTACGTGGTCAGAGACATTAACCCTCTCCAACAAAGACATTAATATGCAGAATTTTGAAAAATTTTAAAACGAATTTGCTTGATCCCTCCCCCCTTTGTTGTGGCTTTAAGTGGTCAAATTCTAACCTCTCCCCCCCCCCCCCAAAAAAAATTGACTTGTTTATGAACATTCCCAAATTAAGATGGTGTTCTGACAGTTGCTATGGAACGTGAATGCGTTCTGAAGCTAGCTGAACCATTCAGAATCTTTCTCGTTTTTGCTTTCGATCTCAAAGAACTGAGTTTTCGATTTTATTTTAATACCGAAAATGGTTGTAGATGCTTAAAAAAGCGACTTTGTAGACTAAATTCCTGAAAAAGATACTTTTAGAGACAAGATCAAAATTAAGAGACTAAAAGCTAGAAAGGAGACCAATGCCGATCCCTGCGCTCAGAATCGAGGTACATTTAGAAAAACACAGTGTTTCTGGCGGGAAAGGAGAGTGCAGCTACAGGAATGTAATGTTAAGCCAGTGGAGCAGATAGCGACCCCCGGTGATGGTTGGGCTCCTGGTGAGGTCCACTATGGAAATGGGCCAGTATTGGATAATATGGATAGAATATGCGAGCCACCCGTAGTGTGGGAGACTGGTCTGAATTGCAGTAATGAGGAGGTGGTGGAGTCTTATCCTGATGGCAATCGACAGGAGGGTTGATGCAGTGGGTATTGGTGAGGAATGGCAGCCAATGGGGCTAATGCCAGTACCAGGTACCTTGGATAATAATCTCTCATGCAATGAAATGGGGGAAGGATACCAGAGTCGGAAATATTGTGGTTATTCAGGTGAGCTGTCGATTTCCAATGACGTAAATGACAGAGTAGGGATGGTTTGGCCTGAGCAGACAGGGACCGTGTTAGGTGGGAGTGTTGTTATGATGCATGATGTGGGGACAATGACGGACGCTTGGACAGAGTTCCCAAGTGGAAGGCCCAAAATTAGCATCATGTTACAGGATGCTGAGACTATGACTGAAGAATTTGGTGGGATAGTGGAACACGTGAAAAAAGAAAGTACTGTGAGTGGTCATGAAGTGATGAGGATTTCTGTGGAGTATGGTGAATGGTAATGCCCATACCCCTAGATCTGTCCTGTCCCATGATGTAAATAGGAGGCAGTATAGAATGGAGAAAATATTGAGGTAGAAAGGATCGCTGATGAGGACGACAACTTTCCTTGGTGGCAGCAGGAGGATATATTAGAACAGGTGAGGGAGGAACAGCAGGAAAGCAGTATAGCTGTGCCTAGTTCATGTGAGGTCCAGCCTGTGTAAGAACACAGACGATGCTCGATGCAGCGTGGACGAGTCCGTATTAATGATAGGCGTTCGATCTCGCAAGAGGAGGCGTTCGATCAAGATCATGCTGTGGGTGTTAATGATAACCCGGCAAAAGGAGGAGTTTAATGCAGTTCTTTAACAGGTCCCACGAACCCGTGATCGATCTCGGGCATGTGTGGAGGTTGCTTTTGGGTACCCCCCCAGTCACGGAACCTCCCCACCCCCCTGGAGCATCACAATATACAATTGAATTTCAAAAGAGAGGTTTGCCCCATGTTCATTTATTGTTGTATCTTTCAGATAATTGTAAATTTAGAGAAATAGAAGACATAGACAAAGTTGTTTCTGCAGAAATTCCAGACCACAGAGATACAGTATTATATAATTTAGTTAAATGTCACTTGGTATAAGGTTCTTGCAGTAGTCTTAATCCAAGCTCAGTTTGTATGACTGTAAATTTCTTATGTAAATGCAAAAAGAAATTTCCAAAAGAATTTGTACATGAAACAAAAAGAAAATGTTAATGGCTATCCAGTTTACAAAAGGAAAAATAAAGTCAGAACTATTACCAAAAATAATCATGGTAATAATGTTGAAGTTGACAACCGTTATGTAGTTCCTAATAATCCCTTTCTCTCACTTTATTTTCAAGCCCACGTAAACGTAGAAATTTGTGCAAGTGTTCACCGTATAAAATACATAAGTATGTTTACAAAGGCCATGACTGTGTTAATGTGCAGGTTATTGCAGAAGGTGGTTTACTTCATCATGATGAAGTTTCTGCTTTCCCAAACACCTGATATGTTAGTCCATGTGAAGCTTCATATAGAATTTTTTCATATCCAGTGTATGAACAATCTCGTAGTCATTCGCTTGCTTGTCCATTTACCACAGGAACAACAGGTATATTTTCATGATGATAATGCTACTGAAGCTTTACTTAAATCAGAATTGAGAAATACACAACTTATTGCATGGTTTAATTTGAATAAGGATTCAGAAACAAAAAGCCCTTACATTTATCCAGAAGCACCTGTTTACTATGTTTGGGATAAAACAAAGTGTATTTGGAAAAAAATGCATTAAATTTTGTAAAGTAATTGGCAGTAATTGGTTTGTTTGGTATTAACATCCTTTTCAACTGCCATGATCATTTCAGGACGGCGTTATAGGGGCTGCAAATTTTGCCTCGCAAGGGTTCTTTAACGTGCAGCCGGCAAACGACTACACGGGACCAACGGGTTTACTTCCCTTCCGAAGGAAGTGCGTTTTCTCAGGATTTCCCCCCTGAAAAAATCCTCGTCGTCCTCGGCCGGGGTTGAACCTGCGTCCTCGGGCATCAGAGGTGATCACGCAACCACTGAGCCACTGAGGCCAATGGGATACTTTTAAAGATTCTCTTAGTGAAGATTATTTGCAGCTTCACACACGGAATAAAGCTTATTATTTTAGTCTCAGAGATATTAATGAAACACTTAAATTGCATGATTTTTCTCTATCATCATTTAACCTGCAACTTATTAATGATTTCTTAGAAACTAACGACAAGATCAGTTTTCTTAAAAATCCAAATCTTGATTATAACTTGATGGTTCAACAAGCTAATCATGAGCAACTTTTGATCATTACTGAAATCATTCAAGTAATTCAACAGAATAATACAGATAAAAGCAATGCATATTCGAAAGACATTTGTATATCAGTGCCTTATACAGAAATGTTTTGATTTAGGTTTAGAAGCACGGGTCAGAGGGTGAAAATAGAAATTTAAGGACCCAATTTTGCTTAAATTTCAGGACAATTTCAGGACATTTTAGGGCAGCATCACAGTTAAAGGTCTCAAAAAGGACTCTCGCACTGGCTCGGTAGAGCTGAATTTGAGCGCGAGTCCTTTTCCCGAGTCCTTTCGCATCACAGCTCCCCTACAGGCACCAGCTCAAGTGAACCACGGCGCCAGCGAGATGTGAGACGGAAGTGACGCAAATTTGTAGGCGTGTTCTCTGGAAACCTTTGCGTAGTCATAGCAACGGTGACAAGGCCGAGATCCACATATGCTGGACATGTGGTTTTTATGTCACCTTCACGGAGGAATGTACAAATTTAAAAAAATAGTTGTTTTTTGAAGTTATTCTGCTTAGGAAATCGAAATTTTAACAGATTTAAAAACTATTTTTCCTTAATTAATTACAGTAATAATTCGTATATTAAATCTGTAGATATATAAACTGAAGTACTATATTAAGATATAGTATTGGATACAATATTATACATTAATACAAGCAAAATCTCTTACTCTACAATATATATAATGAAAATATGGAAAGGCAAATGCAATTTCGAAAACGATTTCATTGTATGTTGTGGAAAAAGAAATTTTGTTTGTCTTATTTTACAATATTATAAGTTATAGTATGAGTTATATCCAAAATTATTTGCTAATATAGTACTTGAATTAAGTGATGACTATTTCATTATTCTTTATTTAAATCAGTTTATCCCTCTGAACGCATGTACGTTTCTTATTAATAAACTGTCGGTAAATCAAATTTTATAAGAAACCATAGGACTTTATTTTTAGGTTTAACCCCTGTCAAATTTCTTATTTTTTCTTTATTATAAAATAGGCTTTTTAAATTCCAATTCCAAAATTTTTAAATGATCATACTTAATTAGATATAGATATAACAAAGTCATCTATTTTTTTCTTAAATTTTTATAAAAGCTTGTGAAATTGTTATCGGGGACAATATTCTTGGTTTATTTATTTTTTCCTATCATAATTCCAACATTAGGGAAACCAGTAAATTTATGTTCAGATTTATATAAAAATCCTTAAGTTAAAATAATTTATATTTGGAATTGTGTGGATCAGAGGTAAAACATCGTTTCCTTGAGAAATGCTTTATAAACGGAGTGTAATTTTGCACATTACTTATAATAAATTATTTATTTATTTATTATTTAAATATCAAATTACATTTTGCTATTTTCTAATATATATATATATATATACAATAATAATAATACTTATAAAATATTTATAATTCAATAATGTACTCAAGTTGCAGCCTGCGTTAGTGTTCACTTTATTGCATTTACGTATGATCTTCTAGCGCTATTTAGGTAACATTGCGTACATTTATTGGTATTATTATTATTATTATTATTATTATTATTATTATTATTATTAACAATGATTATGTTTATTTCTTATTAATGTAATAATTTTTTTTGCGTTTCATTTTTGTAATAAAAACTGAAATACACGAAAGAAACTGCGAGAGCCAATATATAGCGAAGCAAGGAGAGAAGAGCAAACATGCTGGGGGAGGAGGTGAGAATCGACACGCAATGACAGTGATGGAAATATATGTACTGATCCCGTACATTTGAAGGAAATGTGGCGTTTCTTTAATTTAAGATGATCAGCGTCATTCATAAAAATGCTTCATTCATTTTTTTTAGAATAAAGCATTTTTACCTGTTGCGAAGAAGCGCAGCGCCACGAGAAACTGCAGTAGCGGCGGCAGAGCGCCGCCTCCTCGAGGGCAATGCAAGTCGGCGAATATTTCCCCCATACGAGCATCACCATATTTTTCGCCAAACGGTATCGCATACGAAAACTATAATCATCGTATTCTTCAATTGGATTTGATCGGTCTCGAATTCTACGATCACACAGGAATTCTAAAGTGTTCATCACGCGCGTGACTCGTTCGATATTTTACCATACGCCGCCATGTTGAAGGACTCTAGAAAGGACTCTACTCGCTAAGCCACCTCGTTCGCGGCTCACATCCGGCGAGTCCATTCGCCCTCTGTTGATGCGCTTACGACCAACTGTGATTCCTTTTTGAGACCTTTTCAGAGACTCGGGTGTTTTGAGACCTTTTCAAGAGACTCAAGGCGCACGTTATACACAACTGTGATGCGGGCCTTAGTGTTTTGAAAGCTATAAAAACCAGTTTAGAATGAGTGTTACTGAGTGTAACATTGTTACTGTATTCACTAAATTGGTCATTCTGTTAGATTTGTTTTTTTATTTTCACTTCAGACTCGAATTATTCTTTTTCATCTTTAGCTTTTCCCACCTCTATGTGGAGTCGCTGTTTTTGATGAGCTTTCTCCATTTCTCTCTGTCCTCTATCCATTCTCTTCCGAGTGCCTTTGATTTCAGATCTTCATCCACAATATCTTGCCATCTTCTCTTGGCTCGTCCTCTTTTTCTCCTTCCCTCCACTTTCATGTTCATAGCTCTTTTGCCAGTGTAATCCTCGTCTCTTCTCATTACATGACCAAACAATCTCCGTCTATTTTCTTGGATTTTATTTTCAATATCTGTAATCTTCACTGTCCCTCGGTTGAACTCATTTCTAATCCTGTCTGCTCGTATCACTCCGGACATCCATCTCAACATTCTCATTTCAGCCATCTTCATCCTTTGTATATTGGACATCTTTGGAGAGAGTGTTTCCATTCCATACAGCATATTGCAGGTCTCACCACCGTCATGTAAACTTTGCCCTTAGACGCACAGGGATTTTCTTAGCGCAGAGGACTCCAGAAACTTCTTTCCAATTTTTCTAACCTGTCTGTATTCTGCTAGTCACTTCCCTACATGTCTCACTCCATTCATCAATTGGCCAGTCCCAAGCATGGATAAAGGAGGAAGCTTAGAGTCAGGAAGCGCATCCAGCTGTAAAACACCCTGCCAAGCCTTTCATGATAAGTGATATCCTTGACTTGCAGTAGCTGAATTTTCCTTCTTTTTTCACCTATGTTTGACTTGTATTCTCAGCACCAATCCAAAAAGTATTTTCAATGACATCTCACCACTGGAGCAATCGACTGCACGCAGGTCCTAATGTAAGCCAGTGGTTGGTTTGGCTTGTTTAGTATTAATGTCCTTTTCAACTGCTATGGTCATTTCAGGACGGCGTTATAGGGGCCGCAAATTTTGCCTCGCAAGGGTTCTTTAACGTGCAGCCGGCAAACGACTACACGGGACCAACGGCTTTACTTCCCTTCCGAAGGAAGTGCGTGATCTCAGGATTTCCCCCTGAAAAATCCTCGTCGTCCTCGGCCAGGATCGAACCCGCGTACTCGGGCATCAGAGGCAATCACGCAACCGCTGAGCCACCGAGGCCGATGTAAGCCAGTGAGATGAACGTTTTAATATTCTCTTCTGTTCCATACCTAAATAATTTTGCAAATTATAAAATGCTTCTTGTCGAACTGCCCATCCATCAAAATAACTGTGAAGTAGCAAAATCAACTCGGAATATTCATGGCCAAAAGTTAACAATGCTTTCTGAAAGGCATTGTGGACCAAGTGAATGTTACACTTTCAACATCTAACAGACTATGATTTGTGACAGTCAATAACTCTGAGTTTCTAATACATTAAACATAAGATTTGTTACATAAGATCCATCGGATCCAAGCATTATCAAGCTAAAGGCCATTTTTTGATAAGCAATCTAACAAGGTCTGGCTCAAAGTTTTAGCAATTGCAGATCCAGGACTACAAACTTCCAGATGTCTTGAAATTATGCAGTCTGATTTTTGTGATCAGTAACGAATCCATAGCTGCAGCTCTTTTTCAGATTTTGCATTGTAGATTCATTCAAACATATCGTACAGCAACCATCTCCAACATCGTTTTTAATATCCTTTAAGAAATATGATCCAAGACATAAGCAATCAGATAAAAAAAAACTTCACTTTCGCCAAGAGTCAAATTTTTAGGAACCGCAGTCCCAAATCTGAACGAAAAACATCAATGATGATAGAACAAGAAGCAGCTGAATAATTTGATTCACATACCTTTAAACACCACAGAATTTCCATTTTCATCATCTCCTCCTATAATATGAATAAAGCATTGACAGACGCTGAACTAGCATTCGATGGAAAATGTAACTGGCAGTTATGTTGCAATCTTTCTCTATGCCTTCGTGGTCACAATGTTGAAGTATTGCTTGGAAACCTTTGTTGCTGACTTCAATTTCATTTCCACAAAATTTACAAAAAAGTGATTTGTTCAAATGACAAAACCACCTCACTGTATTTTCGTCCAATGAAATCCTGCAATAATAACCAGGAGCTTTTTCTTCAACTACACTTGCACAGCCCTTAGTAAAGTGTGACTGTTGTCAGTGTGTTTTTGTAAATTTTGAAACTATTGTCTAGGAGTTCGTTTTATTTTGTAGTGGGTAATGGTGTAGAGTGAATTTTTGTGCGCTTGTATTGGTTGTGGATAGATGGGATTAGGAGTGTGTGGGCTTGGAGTTTGTGATTTGTTATGATTATGTGTGGAGTAAACAACGCATTTTATTTTATATAGAATTTTATTGTATTATCATCTCGGTTATAAGCTTTGTGTTCGTTGTAAAAGGTTGATTGTTGTCCGATATCGGTGATAATTATCGAGCAACAATCGCTATAAATCTTTGTTGTCAGTATCTGATTTTCGGGGAATTCAGCCATCAACAGTGTCGCGGTTGTTTTCCCTTTGTTGAGAGCGTTCAACCCCCCCCCCCTCCCCCCCTTGTAGTATCGACATCAGTTTCTTTTGTTCCCAAAGTTAAGCCTAATTGAAGAAGCCGGAATGTTTTTAAAAAGCACACTGATGTAATTGTGTGAAGGAATCTTTTACGTGAATTGATGTACCCATGGCGCTAAGGATGCAATTCTAGCCGATAAGAGGGACTGCGTTTGGAACGCTATTGCTCATTATCAACTAAGTTGAGAAGTCCGATTCCCCCCTGAAGTTCAACAGACTGTTGAGATCGTTTCGATTTGTTTTGATCCTTATAGACGGAACAGTATATTTTAATAGGGTTCAATGTAAAAAACGCTATAGAATTGTAGTAGGGATTCAAATTGTCAGAGTAGTGCGGAAGTTTGGCAAAAGTGAAAGAAGCGTCGGTTATCTTGTAAGAGTGAATAAAACAACAAAGCAAATAATGATTCATAACGTTATTTTACATACAGTGATATAAACTATAATTTGTAGAAGTGTAGATCGAGAATAGTGACTGTTATCATTGGGTTATAATTATTTACCATAATTAACGTATGTTTGTTTTATGGGCTGGTCTATGACCATCACATTATTAGCTGAGCACAGGAAACTCATTCAATCGAAAAGCTGTATCCGTTTGTGCGGAGTTCTGTTAGAATATTGCCGAACAACGTAAATGTGTCCACATACTTACATTATCACACATAGGGTGGCTTGATAGCCATAAGTGTCATATAGAAACAATCTGTTTTTTTGGGGTTACAGCTCTCTCCCCAGTTCCCAATCCTAGGTATACTCGACGCGTTCTTGGGTTGACTCTGTGGTGTTATTAGTACAGCGATAACATGTTGTTCAGAGAGCAATAGTCACTGTGATTATTTTCATGTGCCAGCTAGAATTTGTTAGTAGTTACAACTATGCAACTAAAACTTGTTAAGTGTTATAAGTATTCTGTTTAAAACCATTTGTGTATGTTAATTAGATTGCACGGTTAAATACTGGGGCCCCAAGTTTAATTTAAAAGATAAACAATTTTGGTGTTTTATGCTGCAATTATTTCAAGAAATAAAATTCTATTTGCTGATTCACTCTCGCCTCCTCCTTGCATTTAAGTTATTTCACCCGTGCAAGTTCAAACAACCTGCTCCTGGCACGCGTGGGTGGTGATCATTGTTGCTGGGGTACCTGCCCCCCCCCCCCCACCCACCCACGCCTCAGGGCACAAAAGTAGTAATTGCTTTTCAACTGCGATCAGGATTGATGACTTAACTAAAATATTCTTTTTTTAAGAACGTTTGGAAGATGTGTCCTTCCTTGGATAAATAAACTGTTGCGATCAACAAAAAAGTCCACATGTTATAACACATCTAAATGGAAATGTTTAGATGGCATGAACATCCAATAGGCTTGCAGTAATCGAGAATCCCAAATACAAGTAGCACCACCTTAAATGAGTTTCAGATTTGAAGGCACTCCCTATAATGAAGGATAGATCATTTCGGTTTCAATTTTGCTTTGTGGGCAGGAGATGAACAATGGCCATAAAAAAGTCGCGATTTTGATAAGTGACCATATTTAAAAAAAAAAAAAAAGCGAGTTATAGCGAGAAATTTTGACAACAGCAAGTAACAGAGACTTTTTAAAAAAAAAATGTGAGAATAACGAAAAAGGAGACTTCATAAGATCCCTGCTATAGTCTGCAGATCGGATCTATTTTACCTTTTTTCTGTGCACGACGTTCAGGCGCATCATCGATTACGTCTTCGATGTGTGGTTGTTCATCACCCATCATGGGAAATCGTTTAAAATCTGGGAAGTATTTCGTAAAGGAATATGCAGCTGGTGAATCACTGAAGCCATTAAATTATGCTGCTTTGCGAACTGCATAAGTTACAAGTGTAAACAAAGTTACTGTGAAGCGGATTCCGGTAAGCAAATGCAACGATGTCCGAGCTCCAGGGAAATCATGATAAGAGCTACTGCTTTTTTAACATAACATCAATATAAAAGTTATGAATAATATATACAGATTGTAGTAAATCAATACATATGAAAAATAAATGATTAACTATAAAGATTGTCAAAACAACAGCAAACAAAGAGGGGAAAAACAAGATAGAGGAAAAAAAGCTCACAAGAAAAAACAAATAAACACTAATGCTGACCGTTTAAGACTGTTTAAGAGATCACCTATTCTACAAGGGTTGGTCTAAAATTATGTAACTTTATTTGTTAAACGATTTTCAAAATTCTTTTTGCATCTAATACTTAACATTTATCCTCTATGTAACGTACTATTCACTTTTCGACATAGTCCCCATCCCTTTCCACTCACTGCACCAACACGTGATTAGTCGAGTGAACATGTCGGAAAGGAATTCTGGGGTTGTCGACACCAGGATTGAATGGCAGCTTTGGATACTCTTTTGCAGCACATTATCCAGGGGTCGGAGCATTATAAAATATTTTTCAGAACCAGAGAAAAATAAAATTTCAGGACATATAAAATAAATTTCAAGACAATTTTTAGTTCGCAATAAAGCAAAGCTTTTATAGTGAGGAATTCGGAGCAAAGAATCTTAAATGTATGGATTACAGCTAGTGCATTTGAAATTTTAACTTGTATGATTTAATCAGTGATTGATTTTCTGTTTGTGTTATTGCAAGAATTAATTATTTTAATATATATGAAAAATGTTTACTTTAATTTCGTAATATACGAAGTTACAATTTAAATGGACATCACCAATTCACAAAGATATTCACCAAGTTATTTCTATAACTTATTATTCAGAAATTTTCTTTTGTAATTTTGAAAGTCTATTTTAATTTTACTGTTATTTTATTTACTGTTAATGTGGCAAAGAGAAGGGTAGGGAAGGGGGGATGTAAAGAGAGGGAGGGTGGCAGGAGTGCATCGGAGGGACTTGGATTCGGACTTGGATTCCTGGTCAGGAACAATAAAATAGATGTTTACAAAGAGAATCAAGCTGTCATTAACAAGATTAATGTGCTTGGTGGATTGACTGCAAATTCATTTTCGCTTAACACTGATGAATACAGAAAGTTTGCCAATCACCTAGATGCTGCTATTACAATTCTGAACAAAAAAAAGAATTTTAGAAAAGAAAAATATTAACATACGCCAAAAAATCTCTCCCCAGAAAAATTTCTTTTCCACCAAGAGAAAGATAATCCTCAGGGAAGTAGACTTAAACAGACCTACCATTACTGTTAATTAACAGACTTACTGTTAATTACGGTAAATCAAATCACAGCATCTCTTCAGAATCCAACACAAGCTATACTTGCTGTTCATACAGAGTTTGATCATACTTATACTCCAACAAAATCTTGATAAAAATAATTCCCAAATTTTTTCCCCCTATTACACAAAGTATAATATTCCAAAATCTTATTCTTCAATTTAATTATATTATCATTAGGCTTGCATGTACATTTTTACAATTGACAAAAAAATAAAATATATCTTGTGCTAAAAACATCATTGTAAGCATTTGGTAAATAAAATGCGTTTAATTTTTTTTTATTTAAAATATAGTTTTATTTTTGACCCAATTTGCCTCACCTTACTAGTCTATGTTGGCGCAATAAGTCAAAAGGGATGGTGACTATGTTGAAAAATGAATAGTGCATTACATACAAGACAAATGTAAGTATCAGGTACAATTAGAATTTTGAAAATCAGTTAACAAATAAAAGTTGCAGCCAAGAAGGCATTATATTTCGACCAACTCTCATAGTTTTCTGAATGAACAGTTAAATAGGTCAGGGCTCAAGATCCGATCTGAAGAACAATCATTTTATACAAAACAGTCCTGTAGTCAAATCCAAAAATTTTGAATAGCCTTAAAATACTTTTCAGGTGCCCAGGTGAATAAAACATTAATTGCATGCCATCAAATGTTTATTAAACTGAAGTTCAGAAATAAAACCTCAAAATATATTAAATTATTCTTATTATTGTAATTTATTTAGGCTCTTCCCAGCCACTACAGTCGACTCGTATTTTAATGAAATTGGTTATAATGAAATTACTGAAATAAAGTTTTTCATTGTCCCCATCAGATTTGTTAAGAAAAAACAACCGTTTATAACGAAATCTCTTATACCGAAAAGTTGGGTAAAACAAAGTAATTTTTCAATGACACATGATTGAATGTGTAGTAATTTTACACCTGATATAACAAACTAAAACAACGTCGAAATAAAGATGACGATGGAAAGACCACGATTTATCGTGATGTTAGGCTTATTTCATGTAATGACGAAAAAGTTGTACTCTGATTTTCAGAGTATGGAAATGACGTCATTGTTTGCTTGAAAACAGCCAATAAGAATCCCTAATAAGAGTGGAAAAACTAGTAATCGAAACTGGAAGCAAATAGAGCATCAAAGGCAGAAGCAAAAATTTACTTCTTCGAATTACAATCGTTGATCAATGACTACGAAAAATAAAAGCAAAAATATCTTTCTAGAAAGTATTATGAAAAACAGAAAAAAACATTCTTATGAAAATGTCAAATGCTAATAAAGAAGCACATGTTAGAAAGAAACTTATTCGGAACTCAATGGCTTTAGAGCAGGAAAGGGGAGGAGGAGGAGAATGCAAACAAGTTCACCAATTTGTTCTTCGATTTATATCAAACAGTTTAAAGATCTTTAAAGGTCTTTAGAATTGTTTGTTTATATACCAACTGATCATCTCGATCAGTTGAAAAGACGGTTTTTCTACGATAAAATCTACAATAGAATTTGTTCGATTATTGATATTTGATCACCATTTAGTCACAATAATTCAAATTTCAACTTAGATCTAGGAATTCAAAGGTGGAAAATGTATTTTCTTACATAAAGTTGACTTTCACTTATTTAATCTCTTCATAAATGACCTCCCCCTCATTTTGTCCTCTATCTTCACTATTCTGTATGCTGACGTCTCATTATTATTCTCTGGCCCTAATTTGTCTCAACTAAAATATCAACTCTCAGAATACCCTACTCTTGGATCCTAGCAAATTCATTGTGTCTTAACCTGGATAAGACTAAATTTATGATCTTTTATCAATGCAATAAATCACTGGTTGATACTGATATACAGTTAACTTACGATTCACATTCAATTTCTCGGATGACAGAATTTAAATATTTGGGTCTTAACTTAGCACACGATTTATCATGGAGCTTTCACACCAGTACTCTTTTGATAGGCCTTAATAAAAGACTAGGTATGATATCTCATCTGAATTATTTACCTGACAATATTTTATTAACTCTATACAGGATGTTTCAAAATTATGTACAATAAATTTAGTGACATATTCTTCAGGTCAAAAGAAGACGAAAATGTTCTATAGCACTTTGTCTGAAAACGATTTATTTACGCGATACAGCCAACTAAACCCGTGGCTCCAAATTACAGGAATTGTTCACAGTGCCCGCCACCAGCTCGCACGCACGCTTCGGCTCGTTGCATGAGCGACCGTCTGATGTCATGGATGAGTTCGTCGCCAGCATTACGAACAGTTTGGCATGCATTTTCAATTCGTTGTCGCAGATCCATAATATTAGGAACTTCTGTGCTGTAGACGATCGTTTTCACATGACCCCACAGAAAAAAGTCCAAGGGATTAAGGTCGAGTGATCTTGCAGGCCAGGCTACCGGTCCACCTCGACCTATCCACCGATTCGTGTATGCAGCATTAAGGTGTGCTCGCACAACATGGCTGAAATGTGCTGGAGCGCCATCATGCATGAACCACATGTTAGATCTTATCAAAAGAGGAACATCTTCCAGTAATTTTGGCAATGCATTCTGCAGAAACAAAAGATACGTTCGCCCAGTCAATCGTGGCGGCAACACATAAGGGCCAATTAAGTTATTTCCGACAATTCCACACCAAATGTTCACGGAGAAACGCTCTTGATGCGCTCGAGCTCTGGCTACATGCGGGTTATCATCTGCCCAATGGTGCTGGTTGTGAGAATTTACGATTCCTGTCCGGGTGAAGGTTGCTTCGTCCCTGAAAAGTATCTGGCTGAGACAACTAGGGTCTGCAGCATGACGACATTGTATCCATTGGCAAAATCGTTGTCGGTGTGGATAGTCCGTTGGGTTCAGTGCCTGAACCAGTTGCAGGTGGTATGGATGCAAAAGCTGACGGTGAAGAATGCGCCAAACAGATGAGTGCGGAATGTGTACCATGGAAGAAATACGACGGGTGGTTGTCTGTGGTTCATCATGTATGATGTCAATTATCACATCCTCCTCATCCGGAGAATGTGCTACAGGCCGCCCTTGTCCTCTTTGACGGCCAAAGGAACCACGCTCCCTCAAATGTCTGTCGACAGATACAAATGTTCGGTTATTTGGCAAACGTCTATTCGGAAAGCGTTCTTGGTAGAGTCTTCTTGCTTCCACAGCATTTCCGTCCGCAAGACCATACATTAGGTGCATGTCAGTGTATTCTGCACTGGAATACATGTACATGACTTTTTTTTACGTAAATCGTAGTGCGTATGTCAAAGCACGCAAACGTTCTGAAATTGATATTCCTAGTGGATGTACAGTAGTCAAAATACAGTAATGGAAACAACTGTACACAACTAATGGAACAACCCTAAAGTAGGTTTAAATGGAACAAACCACTCAACCTAGTGTTGGGTCAAAATGCTGGAACTGCTAAAATATTGTCCGCTAACTACCGTGCTTCCTTACTGTATGATATTGGATTACTCGCAAACAAATCGTTTCCAGACAAAGTGCTATAGTACATTTTCGTCTTCCTTTGACCTGAAGAATATGTCACTAAATTTATTGTACATAATTTTGAAACACCCTGTATGATGCTATGACCTATTCCTCATTATGTTATGGAATTCAATTTTGGGGATCTGCTTCGGCGTATATAATTTAGACAGTTTATATAAAACTCAAAAATGGTTTTTACGCACTTTATTAAAAATACACAAACCTAATTCCGTTACCCCTTATTTTTCAATGTTGGGTATTTTAACTAATTATCAGGTTTATATACAGTTGAGGACCTCAAATCCAGAAACCATGAATCCAGATGTCAATAATTACTTTAACTGTATAATTGTGAAAACTTTTATTTTAAAAGAAAATTTTAATAACTGTCATCATAAACTATTTAATTAAATATATACAAGCGAGTTAAATATATCTGGAAAACCACAAATCTGGAAGGTTTCTGGTCCCGAGTATTCCGGATTTGCGATCCTCAACTGTATTACAACATTGTATGTTTGCATATAAAGTCATAAACTCTCATTTAGTCCTCTCATCTCCATTTCTATTAACTTTCATAACACCTTCCATTTGTATTCTACACGTTCTGCCAATTCAATCAAACTCCCGCTTTTGCATAGTAATTATCAAAGAAGATGAGTCTCCTTTATAGGTGTTATATGGTGGTCCTTTTTGCCTGAACCCATCCGTAACTTTCCTTCCTGCAACGTATTTAAAAGGAAGTTAAAACTTTTACTTTTATCTAATAGTCTTAATACTAACAGCTGTTAGTTTCTACTTTCTGTCTTGTTTTTTTGTCTTGCCTTTTTTTTTTTCTTGTTTTTTCTTTTTTTTCTTCTTTTTTTTTTAGTTTCTTTTCCTATATAGTGTTATTATTGATGATTTTGGTGCCCAATGGGGACTTAACACGTTGGTCTTTTGGCCATTGGCCCCAATTAGCACTATTGTGTTGTATTAAATAAATAAATAAAGAAAATAAAATAAATAAATATGACGAAATATCACTTATTACAAACTTTTTATGGATTCTGGTGAACTTCGTTATAACACGAGTCGACTGTATACACTTCAAGTGTGGCTTGAGATGACCTGATTATTTCTTAAATTTGGATAAATTTTACCTGAGTACATATGAAAGTAAAAAAATATGACTGTTTACCATAAATATCTATTTTGGATATATAATCAAACCTAGATATCTCTAATTTCACGGGAACAAAAAAAATCTCAAGATAAAGAGGTTTTGAGATATTGAGGTTTTCTTTTAAATCAAGATTTTTAGGTTAATAAAGATTTACAGAGAACAATGCGAGATAAAATGTTACATGTATAGAGTTACGTCACATATAAGTTGTATGGTTTGGTCTGATCGTCATTCTATTATGGGACAACGCGGTCGAGTTCATTATCGTCGGCAAATTAAGAAAAAATTAATTTAATGACATTAACATAAAAATTAAAGCCTCGATAATTGAAATAGTCAAATGGAACTTAAAATAAGGCCACTTAATCAAATTATTAAAGTAAAATATTCAAAAATATTTATAGGCTGGCATTGTCGGCGGTGGAATTGTATGGGTTTCAAATTTCACTGGTTTCGATTTTACCACACATTTTCAGTCTGTACAATATATGTGTAACTAAACAGTTTTTATTAAACCTAGATATTAATATGATAAGCCACTTGAGTTTCATTAACCCTTTTACTGCGTAATTAAATGTCTTAAATGTCATTTTCATTCCTGATAAGATGTAATTATCCACTTTTCACAGCATAACAAAAAGTTTTCAAACGCTGTGGGACGAATCTGATTTCCACAGGTAAAAGTAATGAAATTTTGTGTGGATATATTTGCTTTACGCAGCAAAAGAGTTAAGAAAACATACACTAAGCAACTACATCATTGCTAGGCAAAGAAGTTAGTAAATATGCACATCGCCATGTTGATCAGCTTCGACCGTAGCAGACAGAGATAACATTATGGGCAGCTTTGTTCCCAACCGTGATGCCCAGATCGAGAATCAAGAGATTTCAGACATCACGATTGTTTCCGGTCGGGACTTATGGGAAGATTTGGGTTGGAAGTTGGCGACCAGTCGGACTTAGACACACCCTAATGCAATGGTTCTCAAACCTTTTTGACTCAAGGAGCCCTTTTCAATGGCAGAGCCCCTCAGGCAAGAAATCACTTGCAGAGTGAAGAATTTTTATTTATTATATTTTCCTGGACCGGCCATAGAGCATAGGTTGAGAAACACTGAATTGTTTCTAATGTATTTAAATGTTTTGCATTTTGTTGGCACACAAAGTCAAAATGTTTTGAGATAACGAGTGAAAATTATATTGAATTAATAGTGAAAATAGAGGGAAATAAAAAATTTTCAAGATATTGAGATTAAACTGTAATAGAACAGAAAACTCTAGGGCACCACCACCTTAACATAATAGAGCCCCATATCTATGCTACTGTACACATTATAACCCAGGCCTTAACTATCAGAAATTAGTGAGGTATAGTTAAAAAATATGTATTAGATACTTCAAAGCAATATTATCTAAAGGGTCATATCCTGCTATGTAATGCTTCCCTTAAATATAACATAGCAATAATGACTGCCAATCAACATTAAATCTCACCCCAAGCTATCACCAGGAATCCAGTCAATCCAGAGAACAGCACTCCAAATGCAATAAAAGTGTATTTCATGGTCTTCCCTGAGTAATCGCCGCCAGTCTTGTTTGATTTGCCCGCGCCTGAACTAAAGGCAGCGGCAGTAGAGGCTTCTTCGTTGTCTGCCCTCTTTGGCTTGGCGTCATCTGCGATAGCATCATCTCGCTTCTGGGAGTCAGATTCCGGAACCGATTCCTTCGAATCTTGTTTAGGATCTTGAGGCTTCTGTTGCTGTTGTTTTTGACGCACTGAATCCCAGAACCCATTCGCTCGGCTTACACATCCCAAGACACGTGGGCTTAAGAGCACGTTGCTATTGCGGCTAGCATCAAGAGGCCAGGGCCTAAAGCCCGTTCGCTGTACGTGAGAAAAATAACACAGATTTCTTTCTTGGATTCTTAAAGAGTAGAACTTACAGTGTTTTACGGCTTTAGTCGTTAAGGATTTAAAAAACATCACATTATACAATTTTCCGATTATATTCTTTCGACTCAAAAAACAAACTCCAAGATTTTTGATAGCCGCCATGTTTTGAAATTTCGCCGCTTAATTAAATCTCACCACGCCACAGCAGAGAGCAATAATAGGGAGAGGCGACACTCATAGACGACAAATCGTCGGTCAGTTTTGCACTGCAGCGCGCCAAACGTCGGGTGCCTAAAGGGCTAGATGCGTCTGCTTAGCTCACGTATAGAAAACAGGGCAAAACGTTGCCTGATTGCTGATGAAATAAATTAAAATAAATTTTAAAAAATAATATTTGTTTTACTAATAGCCTGTTATTTTTATATCATTATTTGACATAAAAAATTTTAACAGAATAAAAGTTTACATACTCCTTTATGTTCTCTTATAAATACAGGTTTGTAAAATACAAATGAAATTTTAACATTGTACTGATTGTTAAATTTTTAAATAAAATTCACAATTTTTTTTTTACAACCAATAATATATTAACATAATATTAGCAAAAGTGATTAGCAAATATTATAAAAAAAAATTATTTCAAAGAAATGAGTCAGAAATGAACTATGGACGAATAGTAAAAGCTTATGTAAAATTAAATGATTGTCCACGATTTCTTCTATCATCATCATCATCATCATCATCATCATCATCATCATCACGGTCAACAGTTTGCAATGCACTGCTGGATGAAGGTCTTCTCTAAACGCTTCCATTCTTCTCTGTTTGAAGCTTTGGATTTCCAGTTGACACCAGCCACCTTCCTTATTTTGTCGAGCCACCTTGCATGGGGTCGTCCTCTTAGGCGTTTAAAGTCTCGAGGGTACCAATCCAGAATGACTGTGGTCCATCTCATGTCTTGTCTTCTAGCAATGTGACCAGCCCATTGCCATTTAGAACGTTTGATCCATTCGATGACGTCAATCACCTTCGTTTGGCTTCTTATCAACACCCTCTAAACTCCAGCTGTTGGAGTTTAGAGGGTGTTGTTCTTATCCAGCTGTTGCATTTTCGATCTCTTTTTGTAATTCCCAGCATACATCTTTCCATGCTTCTTTGTGTTGTCCTCCTTGATAAAGTCCATGTTTCAGCTCCGTAGGTGAGTGCTGGTAAAACACACTGATAATGTTATTCTTGCCAAAAGCACTCCATGCTGTTCCAATTCGTCTGTTAACTTCATTCAGAATGTTGTCATCCATGGTGATTTCTTGTCCCAGGTAAATGTAGCTTTGTGTACTTCTTCAATCACAATGGTGCCTGCCATGACCTTCTGTTTTGGAGCAAATGCATTGAACATAACGTTTGTCTTCTGTGTGTTCAGTTTCAGTCCTACACGCCGGCTAGCTTCTGCTTGTTCTTGTAACATTTCCTCCAATTCAGAAGGACTGTTACTGATGAGAACCACAGAGTAAACAGAGCGCTTACGGCCTCAAAAGCGCGTCGCCTCTTGGCAGCCATCTTGTGATGGGACGATGCCGCGTTTTACACTTGTAGAAGCCATACTCAAAATAGCGAATAATCCGCTTTTTACATGGATTTTCATGTGAAATTTTTATATTTTCCCAAAACTTTGTTTCATTGATGCACAAAAAAGTGATTTTTTAGGTAACATTCATCAATTTCATAGGAAATAAAAATTAATGTTCAACTGCTACATGGCCTTACATTTTCTCAATTTCAACTTAATTTAAAATAAAATAAAATATATAAAATAAAAATTTTAAAGCACACACTTTCACCTTAAAAAGCTCAGAAAAAAGGAAAAAATCGAATTTAAAAAAAAGGTAAAAATGTGGTGGCGCGTTTATTATGTAGTATTTTCTTTTTAAAATTTAATATTGAACGCGCCACCACACTTTTACCTTCTTTTTAAAATTCGATTTTTTACTTTCTTCTGAACTTTTTAAGGTGAAAGTGTGTGCTTTAAAATTTTTATTTTATATATTTTATTTTATTCTTTTTATTCTTTATTTATTTATAAGCTTTTTATTTGATATCTACAAAAACCAAAAAACCTTGGAAATCTGCCGTCTGATATCGGGTAAACGTTTATACAGGGTGTTTTTGAATTGAGTACAGATTTTTTGGGAGATGATAGAAGAGGTCATTAGAAGTATTTTTTGTCATATGAACATGGGGTCCCCGCAGCTCCGTTTACTTACAATACAGCATTGAACAATCAAATGATACCGGGACGCAGTGTGCGTTGGTAGGTCTAGATTATTTTATTTTTAACAATTAACACAAGCATAAAATCAATGGTGTACTCCGAACCCGTAGATACCGAAGAAGAATTGGCGTCTCGTGTTGTCGCGGCAGCAGGTGACATCAGCGACCGTGCAAATCAACTGTTTCCACGCGTACACCAATCCATCATAAGGCGTTGCGAATTGTGCTATGAAGCAAATGGCGGTCATTTCGAACAATTACTATAAAAGTCATACAGTAGATTGCTTGTGTTAATTGTTAAAAATAAAATAATCTAGGCCAACCAATGCACACTGCGTCCCGGTGTCATTTGACTGTTCAATGCAGTATTGTAAGTAAACGGAGCTGCGGGGACCCCATGTTCATATGACAAAAAATACTTCTAGGGACCTCTTATATCATCTCCCAAAAAATCTGTACTCAATTCAAAAACACCTTGTATAAAATACTTTATGCTGGCTTAATCATAAACAATGCTCACCACAATCAACAACTTTGCTAGCACTGATGATCAAATTAGCAACGATAACAATAAACAACAATACAGTGAGTCGTTACGTCATGATTGCACTGTATATAATGTATATTAAACTTAAATATTAAATAACTTACGAATAAATGAAAGACTAGTGAAATTAAAGATTGCATTATCATCTATAAGACGCCGTTGGGGAAAGTTGCAGAGCTGTAGGTAGTCAGGAAGTGGGCAAAATATTGATTACCAAAATATTTTTCCTTCCATTTTTCGATAGAAAAATTATTACATCATGTTTGGAGGTCATCTCCAGTATATATTTAATTATTTATCTGAAAGTGAACCTTTTGAAAGCATTTACCAGCACCTTACATTGATATCACTGCTGAAAAATGACTGAAATTCTTTGATATTTTTATCAAACAAACATTTTTTAGAAAACAAAACATTTTTAATGTTGGGGACACAAAGAAAGGCTGGTGATATAATTTGCAGCGATTTGGGCATGGGTTGAAAACGACCTACGATTGAGCCATATAACGTACGATGACTTACAATTATCTTTTTTTTTTTATCTGTGAAAAGATAACCCGCTGTCTTTTGCTGTTCTCATGTTACATCAGTATGCCACGCAGTAGTTTGGCATGTTGTTCACTCATTCCACGGTAGCTAAAGTAGAAAAAAACCGTTCCCTACAGGGTGACCAGACGTAGTAATTTCATTACTACCGTAGTAATAAATG
>JAHWFO010026326.1:35812-69812 GCA_023313115.1 Rhysida immarginata | reverse complement strand
GTTGGCAGCAGTTGATTTCACGTTCAGTCTCACATCGCTTTCGCCAGACGCCTGGCAGCAGTCCCCTGGGCTGAGCCCAGTAGTTTGCCGCATCGCTCCTTCCGCACTCCGCATCCGCTCCCTCCGCCTGCCGCCGCATTCGCATCAAGTCACATCGCACTGCATTCGCTGGTAGGCCACAGCTTTTGTGCTGGTAGTTGGTGTTGAAGTATGCCGCCCTCCCTTGCACTCCCTCTCACTGTCGACTCGTTTAAAGTTATCTACTTGCCTTGCGTTGTATAGCACTGATCTATAATTAGTAAAAAGTCCCCTTACTCAGGGCTGTATTTAGATGAAAAGAGGCCCCTAGGCTATTCCACTTTCACTTCCCATTTTTAATGCTAACAATTTGAATGTAGGCCCCTCTTGATCTTGAGGCCCTAGGCTGAATCCTAGTTAGGCTAATGGAAAATCCGGCCCTGCCCTTACTGTAGTAATAAGGTAGTATTTTGGACACTTAACGTAGTAATATGTAGTAATAGGAGGCCTTGCGCCGTAGTAATTTCGAGTTTAAAAACCTGGTCACACTGCTATAGATCTACATTCACTCAGTACTGCGTTCACTACAATTTTCGCAATGTTTGGACATGAAAGCAGCGATTCAGATATTAGTTTTAAGACTTACGAAGATATGGAGGCTTATTTTAACAACTATCTATATAATGAATTGGACAACTATCTATATCAGTGATTTGGTTAGGCGTGAAACCATATAGTTTAGAACCGCGATCACCCGTCATTAGACGAGGAATACAGTGTCGCCGAATCGACGGAAAATGTATCACCCGCAACAAATTGTCAAGTATAATTAATACGTATGTTATTTAAATGTGAACAATTTCATGATATTAATTTTTAAATTAGGTATCAGTGCACAATATGTGAAGATATGCCGACATCACAAGTGCGAACGTATGCTGTCGTGATTAAGCCGAGATCGATCAGCATATGCCCAGTGGTTCGGAGTGCATCACCGAAAATTCCGTCTTTTCAAAAATCTGCGTGGATTACGATATACCAACAAACTAATTTGTTCATTAGATTTGGGTGCACCTGGGAAGAAATAAAAGAAAAGTTCTGCCATTCCAAAAATCTTTCCATCACAAGAACATTGTGGTTTCAAATACTGTAAAATTTTATTAAAACTAATTAAAATTCTCTCAAGCAATTTTCTTTGTTATTTGATTCATAACTAAAATTTATGGAAAATCGAACTAAATTTCAGGTTTTCAAATGTATTTTGTTACACTGATATATTTTAATTTACGATCATCACTAAATATAAACTATTTCAGCCAGTTTAAATGACAAATGTATTAGCTTCAAACATTAAACAAAAATTTGCTACTGTTAGCACCATTTACTTATTTAACTATTACCTAATATAATTTTAATGGGGTCTTAGTCAAACATTAAAAGCTATAGCCAATAACTAGTCCCCCTTCCCCTTTTCTATTTATGAATTTTAACCAAGAAAGTGGCTTCAAATCATAATCAATTGGCAGTCCCCCCCCCCTCCCCTCTCTATTTCTGGTTGGCTTCCATTAAATGCTTCAATGAACAAAATAATTCCTCTTGACGAAGTAGCAAGAGCTCTGAGTTCGTCTATTGTTTGAAAAATTGAATTTCTCGGATGTAGTATTTAGAAATGAAAACGAGCTCTATGTTCTTATGTTTCTCATCATTTTCAATCGAATGTGGCCATCTGAACACTTCAAAACGTGTAGTTGCATTTTGTCCGGTTGCGTTTTATCCGGATACCTCTTTAGTTACATAGCCTTGCGCAAATAGATAGTGAGCTTAATTAATACCTACGTACATTAATACGACAGGATCAATAACAAAACTTTTCAAAGTGAGCGGAGCAGAGTCGACTAGTTCGCGGTCGGAAGCCAGTTATCTCTTCGATCAAAAATTATCCATTTCTTCCTAATTCTTACTTAGGAAATTGAAGAAATGATAAATTATTATCACTACCTGTGTTCTTATAGCCAAATACTAAATAAGAATGAGGCATGACGAATATGCGATTTACAAATTTAGGAAGACCGGTCGTAAATATCTACTCAGTGAGAAAATATCAGGAGATGTTAGAGAGAGAGAGCTAATTTTTAATGCTGGGGCATGGTGATAAAATCCATGTCAACACAGTGAATTAGAGAAATAATTAGCATTAATTGTTTGAAAGCTTCCATTGTGTGATTTTTTAATAAACAAACTAAAAAAAGTTTCAAAATTCATTAAGTGTCATTCATGTAACGTCTCATTTTTGAAAAATACTGATGATGTCTGAAAGGATGAAAATCGATTATATATCTAAACAGTAATAAACCAATTGTATTGTAAAATGGACATTATGAAATTATAACTATATACACTATACAATACAACGTGTGTAAAATAATGAATACATAGAGTATATTAAATGAATTAAAATGACCAAAATAATTATTATATAATAAAAGGAGTGGTTTGATAATATTTCAATAACATGTGAATCACCTTTTTTAATCCCCTCCTTCATTAGAACTTACATTGGTGCCTTTCATTTATTTATTTTATTTTAATTTTATTTTATTTTCATTCAAAAAGGAGATTCACATTTGGAAACTCTTTCTAGTTTTTTTTTTACTTAAAAAAATCACGCTGTGAAAGTTTACAAACAACTGGGATTAGTATTGAAACATTAAATCGACCCCAGCAGCTAACCTCGCCCTACGTCACTTCCGGAAAAATAATGGCCGGCGTGAGGGGAATGCAAACGCGCTATTTTTCGCTTTTCAAAGCATTTTTTATACAGAAATTATGGACCAAAATTAAAAATTTCAACGGAATTCTGTTATATTTATATCAAAAATTGATATTCTGTAAAAAAATTATATTCGAAATTTTGCGTAGAGTTGCCCTTTAATTCACAGAAATTAACTCGTGTTCATTTAAAACTATTTCATCTCTAAATGAACTCTTTCAAAAAGTAACGAAAAATGTCATTAATATGATAAAATGACAGTTTTATTTAAAAAGGCATGAAATTAAATTTATAAGAGTTATTCACTTTATATTGTTAAAAACTTTAAAAATCATGAAGTTTCAGTTGTAAATAATTAGTGACGATGTCCGAAAGGATGAAAGTTAATTAATTAATAAAAACAATTGTATTGTAAAATGGACATTTGTTAGATAAATTAATATTTATAAGAATAATTAAACGGTTTAAAAAATAATATAGCACATATATTTACTCATACCCTTCATAAATTCATGTCCCATACTTATATCAACAGTAATAAGAGAAGGTTTTCTCAGCTATTTTTCAAATAGTAATATATAAAAATATGATTTTTCCAGGTCAAACTAAATAAAAAGTGTATTTTAAATTAAACTTTCATTAAAAATTAAGTTAGGTTAATGTTTAAAGAGTAAAAATTACTAGCGAAGGGCATTTCTAGCCTTGTTTTCTATTAGAGCTGTGCTGGGTGTAGGTCCAAAATGGCGACTTCCGGTCACTTTGCGCTACTTGTATGTAGTGCTTTATCATCGAGCACGTATTGGCGACCTTGAGCGGAGAAATTTTGAACTGCGCTTGAAAAAAGTCGCGATCGTCGCGACCCAATGCGTTAAAATCGTCACCTATTTTTTAGTTTCAGCACCCTTGAGTGGCAGCATTTAAAGTTCCCTATCCCCTTTAGCTTTAGCTTTGAGCTTTAGCAAAATGTGATCCATCGTAGAAAACGCTACAAAAAGGAAGCCATCGCTAGTCTGACGAATACGAAAGGTTAAAAAACAAAAAAATGATATGAGAATAATGCTATCGCCATTATGCATCAACATTTTCGGAAAACTCATCATTAAATAATAAAAAGAATTTAAACAAGCAGTAAAATAACTGTGATACAGGTTGAATAATTAAATAATTACAGGCAGATTGATAATCATTGTGATTAATAAAAATTAATTATTCAATAAAAAGAGCATTAAGAATTTCGATATTGTACAACAAATAATTCGAGAAGTTAGCAATGAAATCGAATTTAAATATAAAATTTAAAAAAAATAAAGAAGTTGCCATCCGTCGATTAAATTTCGTACAATAAAACAAATAAAATTAATTATATTTCTGACTATTTTTTTTACTAAAATTGAACACAGGGTGGTAGGACCCTGAACAAAAGTTGATGTTTCGGATAGAAGCTACACTTTGTAAAAGTGGAATGACTTTTGACTAACAAATAATTAATCCTACAAAGAAGATTTTTAATAGAATAAATCCAGTACTTCTGTACTTGTCACCTGCCATGTTTTAGAAATATCTAACATAATCATGTACCTATCTTATACCATACACCTATCTCGAATTTACATAGGATTTCAGGAAATTATGATATCATGGAATTTATATCAGATCATTAAAAAGTGCTTGTGTGTTTTCAGTATACTGGAAAAACATTCAATTTATTACAATAACGGTTTATATTATCCTGTAATATAACAAAATATTAACAATTAAACGATGAATTTTTAATATCAATAATGAATAAGTAAACGATTTATCTCATAATTACTATACATACGTATATTCATTATTGATATAAAAATTTATCTTTTAAATTGATAATATTGTGTTATATTGTAAGATATTACAAATAATTATCAGATTAAAAATTCACAATTTTTATTCTTAGTAATTCAATTTATTCTTAAAAAAACCCTTACAATTAATAACATATCCAGAACGGCTGGGAAATGTAAATCCCATGTCTTTGGTAAAAACTTTGATTTTGGAGGTGAAAAAGTCTCCAACTCTATTTCGAGGGCATGACGATCTCTAAACTGTCGTTTGCGCATGATTATCCAATGATCCAACAGATAATAGTATGCGGGAAGGATGTCATATGAGTACGGAGAGATGAAGCACAGTTTCCTACCCAAACGGCAAGATCTTAAAGGCTGTATGCTATCTTGCATAGACCTGTAACAATACGGCCTTTGCGATTTACTAATGAAGGTTGTTGTTGAAGAGTTTCTGAAGAGTCCATTGAAGCATATCACAGTACACATAAAAATGACATTGATCTAACAGTAACACCTCGAAGTGTATTACTCCAAGTGCTATCCAGAAAACGGTCAGCAACACTTTCTTGACGTACAGGTCCTGTTTGAAATATTTTTTGGAGGTTGGTTAGTTCGATAGATTTTATGGACGCACCAATAACTAGGTCATTTCTAATATTTCCTCACCCAATCGAGAGTATTCAACATCATTATTATATTTTTACATTCCAAGAACAAACACAAACATCCATACCTGCAACCCGAAGGATTCTTTGTACGCTCCAGCGTTTTCGGCCACTGGGCTGGCCTTTCTAGGACGTTCTTCTGAAGATAATTATTGGTAAAAGAGATGAATATTATTGTAGAAGACCCACTTTTCATGTCATGTGATGATTTAGTCCATCAGTGGCTCTCCGTGATTGACGTTGGAGCAAGGAAGAGGAAGTGGGCCAGGCGTTGCACTTTAGCTCCTCACAAAGCATGGAGGCAGAGCCCGCTCTAGGGGCGGACAACCTGGAAATTTATCCGGGCCGGCAAATCTAAAAGGGGGCATTTTGGTTGTGAATGTGACAAAATATTGATAAGTTAAATACCCAATTAATCGAAATTTGTTGATTTATTTCTTTGGCTAAAATTACCATGCAATTTACCAAGGGCGCTGCGTGAACTTGTTTGAAACAGGAATACCGGTAGGAAAGAATATCATGCTTTGAATTGAAGAAATATCATGCCTCAGAATACTAAGGGCCGCTCTTAGGGTGATTTCTTTACATAAAAGCATTAATTTTGCTAATACGTCGGTGGTGATAACAAGTGCAATATTTTATATAACCCTTGGAAAGAAAAAACTAATATGTGTTCCAACTCATTGCGATGCATCTAAACAAATTAATTGAAAACGAATCAAATTAATTCAAAACGAATTACTCGTAAAATCATTTGGAAAATAATTTATTGGTAAAGACCTATATTTGATTTTCATAACCAAATGGTTGGATTTTCATAAAAAATTATAGAAGTAACTCTTCTGTGGAAAATAAAAACTAATACGCATAATCTTGAGAAATAAGAAACTAATATGTGCCATCTCACTTGTAAATTGCATTTTATATTCCTGAATCTTCACCTACCTCCCTTTTCTGTTAAATGAGCTATTCCATGACAGCAATCAACACATTTTATTATTCATTTTAAAGTCGACCCCCATTAATAATGGCTCCAAATAAACAGCTGTCCGATGATATGAAAACAAGAATAACTGAAAACTTGCAACGTGGCGACAAGCAAGATGTAGCCAAGTGCTTTGGATGCACACAAGGTGAAGTTTCCAACTTATGGAAGAAATTCAAGACCACAGGATCCGTTAAAAGGCAAAAAGAAAGTGGAAGACCAAAGGCAACAACTCCGAGACAAGCTCGAGAATTGAGGAAGCTGTGCAAGAATATGAGAAAACAAACCTCCAAAGACATGAAGAGTAAATGGGCTAAGTGAGAAATCAGGTGTGAAAGTGAGTGACAAAAAACTAAGAAACAGATTACATGAACTGGGTTATCATTATCGGACAAAAACAGCTCTCACAACCAAACAAGGGAGCAACGTATACGCATCCGCGTGCTCTTCGAACCATGCACGGACACTGCGCGCTGCACGGCACGGCGCATTGTTCTGCTGGAAGATGCCATCGTGCTGAGCAAACACAATCTGCAGGTTGGGGGTGGACATGGTCCGAAAGAAAAGATGCGTACTTCCATTGGTCCATGGTGCCGTCCACAATGATGAGTGCACCCAAGGAATGCCATGAAAACATTCCCCAGGCCAAAACGCTGCTTCCTCCGGCCTGGACCCTTGTGGCACGTATTGCAGGGTGATTGTTTTCTGACGCTGAACGCCGTACACGCCATCGCCCATCCGTCTTTCGCTAGTTGGTTGCTGTCCAATTGCGATACTGGCGAGCAAATGTCAGTCTTTGTTTCTGGTGAACAGCATAGGTGCACGAACCACCCGTCTGCTGCGGAGACCAACTGTCGTTAAGATACAGGTTTGGTAGCTACCTGGTTCATCTGGGAGGTCAGTTGGTCCACGGTTGCACGTCTGTTCGCTTGCACGCATCTCCGTAGCCGTCGTGCACCCCTGTCAACTATGGCCCGTGGTGCCACACACTTGGCACGTCGTTGATTTTGGGTATTGCCATTCTGCTATGCAAAGTACATTTTCACT
Source organism: Rhysida immarginata (assembly GCA_023313115.1). Lineage (NCBI taxonomy): Eukaryota > Metazoa > Arthropoda > Chilopoda > Scolopendromorpha > Scolopendridae > Rhysida > Rhysida immarginata. The sequence goes on along the minus strand of JAHWFO010026326.1, from coordinate 62,504 downwards.
ACGGCGGCATGCGAGCAGTTGACAAAACTAGCCGTTTCAGAAATACTGTCGCCCTTGGCTCGGAAGCCAATGATCATGGAGGTCGGATAAATGGTGAAAAGTTTCGCCATGACTCCAACAATTGCAATGTTTTCTGCTTCCCTCTGACACCCTTCTTATACCCCCCCCCCAACTCTGATACTGGTATGTACCTTCTGGACGTAACCATTTTCCGCCGAAGTTGAACGTAGGGGATGGTCACATTAATCTGACTAGACTGTGTATTAAAAATGCATCTGAATAACCATTTGTAACCAGGTACAAGTACATTTTAATTTTTACTGTTTTGTGCTACTTGACTGTTAATCTTATTTTGAATGTTTCTTTCTCAATGTAATACGTTTGTATTATAATTTAAAATCAATTGAACTTTATTTAAAATAAAAGATATACAGGGTGTCCCAACGGTACACATCCAAAATAAAAAATTGAATAGAGGACCTCAATACCTATGAGAATCACCCCCATGTAAGTTATCTAAAATATTACTCTTATGATTTTATTAACGATATTAACAATCTTGTGATTTTGTCGGTAACCCTTCGAAGATATACACACATCGGCCAATGAATTAGAAACCTTCGTTCAATATGGCATTGACCCTCCTTTGGCTGTAATTACAGAACATACGTCGTTTGGCATGGACTCTACAAGGCCTTACAATGCAGGTAAGGTAATCGCAGACCATGCACTCGTCAGAGAGACCTTCAGGTCCTGCAGAGTAGACGGAAGCGGATGCCTTCGACGGATATCTCTTTCCAACATATCCCAAGCATTCTCGATCGGATTCAAATCCGGACTTTGCGCCGGCCACGGCAGATGTTGCAACTCGGTGTCATGTTCAGAAAATCACTCCTGAACAATTCTTGCTCGATAGACAGTAGCATTGTCGTTCATGAAGAACCCGTCATCATTTGGGTACAAATGCACCATTGCAGGATGGACTTGATATGCAACAATGTTCAGGTAGTCTTTGGCTTTCACCCAACTGTCAAGGAATATCAGGGTACCCTTGCTATACCAACAAAACAAAGGTTCACAACACATGAGGGGTCCATCGCTTCATGGGGCTGCCACCAAATTCTCTGTCGGCCATCGGTGCAAACAATGTGTAACGTGACTCGTCCGACCACATCACCTTTTTCCAGTTGTCTACTGTCCAGTCACACCGTTCTTTATACCACTGCAGGCGAACTTTCCGGTTTGTTGCTGATACCACGGGCTTCCTCACTGGCATGCGACTTTCCATCTTTATTCACTTCAACTCTCGGCGCATTGTTCCGGAGGAGATGGGTTGCGATGGTCCTTCATTGAAGTCTGCCATCAATTGCTCCACAGTAGACCTTCGATTTTGCCGCAAAATCCTTCTCAGACGATTCGGTCCCTGTCTGTGTTGATTGCTTTTGATCCACAATTCTGCCGTTTCGACAACACTTGTGGAATCCGTTTCCACGCATTGAACATCTTGGTGACCTGACCTTTTGAGATACCGGTCAGCTGTACTGTCCTGGAAATCGTAACTCAGACAGGTCTGCTTTTTCCCCATTTTGTTCAACTTGAGCAGCTGCAGCTTGTTCCTACCAGCTTTGCCAACCCTGTAATAATTGTTACATTTGTGCATTGCTTAGCTTGTATTATAACAATATCCAACAATAGATATTCCCATCTAAAAACCGGTAAGTTGGCAACCCTGGTTCCTACCCTGTACCTGCAGCTTGGAATGAGCATGTACCTCATATGATGCATTTGCATATCACAATCGTTCTGACCTGTGACCCCGCTTTACATATCAGTACAGTAATTCATCACGGATTTCTAATTCATTGGCCAGTGTGTGTAGAAGTTGGTGGCAGACACTTCGAACCGTTATTGTAATGATATGTTTTCCAAATAATATGTGTAGGTTTTCAATAATCCACCTAGAAACCTTAAAGATGATTTAGCTGTTCCCAGAGGAAATATCAATTTTATTATGAAACTCCTATTTTTACCTTTAAAATTGCATGATTTTTTTAACCTATTACATGTACTGTTTTTTTCTAACAGCCTATTAAATACCTATCAGTGCTCCTGCCCTGATTTATTTTGTTTAGATTCATCATCAAAGATTTCTGAAACTTCACAATAACTCAGAACTTCCTATTGTAACTTTGATTTGCGAAAAATTGTATGCATGCAGTTCGTCCATTTTCTGAAATTGAATATTACGTTGCCCAAAGAATATATTTCCATTGACCAAATTTCTAAAAACGACATACATTCTCGAAAACACACATTTTAATGGAATAAGGTAAGGTTACTGACAAAATCACAAAATCGTTAATATCTCCATAATAACATTTTGGATACATAATGTACATGGGGATGATTCTCATAAGTACTGAGGTCCTTTACTTAGTTTTTCATTTTGGACGTGTATCGTCGGGATACCCTGTTTATTTTTAAAAAAGTATATATTTAAAGGGGGCAATTTGTCTTTTTGTCCGGAGTGCATATTACCTATGTTTATATTGCTAGAGCTCATGAAAATGAAATTTTTGATACTTTTTTCGATTAAAAAAAGTTTCTTAAAAGCCTATTCACAAGCATTGAACGAATAATTAACAGAACGCGAAATTCATCAGTGCCGTTGAAGTAAAATCATGTTCGATAATTTTATTTTGCGATATAAAATAATGAAGCAAATTTTTTTTGCGATAATAAACAGACATTTGTTTCAAAAAACGATTAAATTAAACATAAAAATATTATTAAGTCATACTGCGGATGACGTTTTCAACGCTAATTATCCATAACACACCGCTTCTGACATCATAGGAGAACGCATACGAGTCCTAATAAACTCTAGCAATGTAAATGTCGGTAATATGCGTCCGGGGCGACATGAAAGCTAGAGCGGGCTCTGATGAAGGATTCATTTATCCAATATTTTAACTTTTCCCTGTATGCGAAAATGATTATGCACAGTTCCCTCTGTCACTGTGCTAATGCATGACAGGTTTGGAATGGATTAGCCGCAATAACTGCCTTCAGTGCATCTCCATCAACAGCAGGCAGTCGTCCAGAGCGGGTTTTATCTTCGACGGTTTCATCTCCATCCAGGAATTTCGAAAACCAAAACTGAGGTTTTCATTTTGACAAGGCATCCTGTGCATATGCTTAACATACATTTCAGGATGTCTCAGTTGTATTGTGACAGTATGAATTCAAAAAACAATGTTGCTCGAATTTTGACCTTCCATTTACCACTTGTGACTATGATAAAGTAATTTCACTTAAGACTCTTCTCAAAAGAATAAGTATAAAGATGCAAATATTTGTTAAGTGGTTCAGACTGCTGAAATAAGCAAGAATTTATTAAATGACCTGATATTTACCATTCTATTTGGAATTTCTTATCTCTAAGAATATCTCTGTATACATATCGATCCGTAATGTCATCTATTTGGTGTATGTTGTCATCTATCCAGCATAAGAAAATGCTCCCACACAATCAGTGCAATAAATGGTAATTGTCTCTGATGGCAATTGATGTGCAAGATTAAATCTTTGACCATTAGCACAGTCGAATATTTCTTATTCTGTCACTACCAAATAGTTGAAACTTGTTTTTATCAGAAAACAAGATTTTGCGCCACATTTTAGATGTCCATTACAAATGAGTATAGCAAATTCTAGTCTAGATTTACGAGTTTTGGTTAAGATAAAAAGTTTCGTTGCTCGAATTCCAGCATTATTTGAGCGGCGTGAAACACTTTTCCAACTGATATTTACACTACGTTCTTCATTAATTTCACATATTTCATGTTACTTTTACTTTCGCACTAAAATGCGGTGCAGTCTAGGAGTTGTTTTGCGGGTCTATCACTTCTTGGCGAGTCTGCCCTTTCTGATAGATGCAGGCCCGTAGCCAGGGAGGGGGGGGGGGGGGTCGAGGGGGGTGGACGACCACCCCATTATGGAAAAATGTTCGACTCAGTGGAATTTTTGAAAAATAGTCCGGAATTTTTGAAAATCGCTCCCCCCAAGATAACGCCCTGGTTACGGCCCTGAGATGGGCTTGTATTTTGCCAATTTAAAGTCATTTTAAAATGATGTATGCACTACAAATAATTATCCACACTTTCCATATAGTTGCATGCGACGTAATTGGCTGATCATGTAAATGGAATAAGCCGCTAAAATGGGGAAGGGGGGAATAGAAGTTTTTTATTTTCCCATCAAATATTGTTTTTAATTTTTTTTAAAGAAAGCAATGCTTGATAAATAAAACAATTTATCAGCACCATTTTATTATTAAAACTTAGTTGTATGTATCATATAATAATCATTGACCTTTACTTCTCATTATTTAATTACCTAACAAAAGCCTCATTTTCTTTTTGCCTTGACCAAGGATTCTATCCGAAACGTCAGCTTTTTTTTTCCAGGGTCTTTCTATTCTGTGTCCAATTTGCTTTTTATTCCAGGTTTATTTGTGTCTCGTCCTTTTTTTCTTTTACATCCATCATTAACAAAAACTCAATTTTTTAACATTTTTATGCGCACCATGAAAATACACGGTCATGGTGGTTAAAATGTTTATACCCGTACATTTTCAGTTTACAATGTATTCTATTCAAGTCATAAGTGCGCATTTTTTCAGTAGGAAATAATTCTCCTTTAAATATAATTTTTATTTTTAAATAAACCATTTCTCTTCTCTTTTTTTAAAACAGTGTGCATAAGGGTGCAGGCGAATTCATTTGAAAACCACAAATTCTGCTTCAAATGAAACAAATATATTTTTAAATGGATTCGGAAAAAGTTCAAAAACACTTGAATTGAAATCAAATCCATTCGATTAATTCGATTCAAGGAGGCTGATCACTCCTGTAAGCTCAAATTGGTTTTATCCGAACGATACCATTCGAAACCTTCGAATACATCCGTAAATAACTTTATAACTACTTACAAATAATAGCTCACATCGGTGTTTATGGCGGACTAATCCATTAGAAGTTTTCGGGGACATTGTAAATGCAGTTTCAATTAGTTAAAATACCTAATTGAAATTCAAAGATTTCAGAACCACTCGTACGCGTAACTTTAACGTTCGAACAATAGTGCTAGAAATGGAACCAAATTCATCATCTAGGTCTTTCTACGGAAACATTACAACAAATATGTTGAGAAAAGTGAAGAAAACTAAGGTCTGTTCAAAAGAAATATGTTCAAATGGTTTCGAAAGGAATATTCAAGACCATTCGAATAGGTTTCGAATAAGGTATTCAAAAGCTGTTGAATACTAATTAATTGAATGAATCACACAATTCGTTACAGTAGCCAAACTTCAATGCTAGTTCAAATGAATTCGATAAAGGCTCGAATGACTCGAGAAACAGATCAATTCATTTCGAATTGTTTTAATGTAGATTTGATAGCATGTTCGAATGGTTCAAATCAAAGTTTTCTTGAAATTATTCGACTCGCACGCAGCCTTAATATTTATACAGCGTGACCCAGCATAATTGTTTAGGAACATTGTATGGTTCAAATGGAACAAAAATGTCCTATAAACATTACATCTAGTTTCGATCGTGTGTGAGATATCGACGTTTGTCTATTTTCTTTTATTTAGAGTCTTTTCCTAGAAAAAAACGTAGGTTTACCTATTTATTCTTAAATATACTCTCCTGTTTTGCATGCCAAACAAGAAGAGGAATCGTCATAACACGTGTGAAGGTATTTCATTGACTTGGCCGTTGATTTGAGCAATTGCTCATATTCTGCAACACAGCGTGGAAATTCATTTTGGCGTTTATTTTCACAAAAGAAGAATATGCGACTTTTCATTTTTACTATGGACTTACTGCTGGTAACGCTGCAGAAGCCAGCAGGTTGTACGCGGATGCATTTCCTCATAGGCGGCATCCACATCGAGAGGTGTTTTTGAGGGTACACCAAGTTCTCAGGGAGACAGGATCGTTCAGACGTCGATGTCTCAGACACGATCGAAACCAGATGTAATGTTTATAGGACATTTTTGTTCCATTTGACCCATACAATGTTCCGAAACAATTATGCTGGATAAGTTTGGGTTCCCCTGTAGAATTAAAAATTGTAGTTTTCCAAAAAAATAAATAAATAAATAAAAATATATTTGTGTAGCTTTAGTCTTAATTTAAAATTGAATTTAATTTCTATGCATTTGAACATAACGAATTCATTTTTGATAATAACAATAAAATGTTCTTGTTGAGTAATGAAATAGTAAATCTGTAACAAAAAGAATGGTTTGAATTACACAGGCCAACAAAAAAAAAACAACTTTTAAAAGTCATTTGTAACGTTAAGACCTGATTCTCGTACGCTTTCTTTTGTACTGAATCCGAATCTCGGATTTTTTTTCCCTCACCCACAGATTTGTTTATCAATGTAACATTTTAAATTATTCAGAGTTTGGGGCCTGATAAATTTCTTTGTGGCCCAAAAATATGGATACTTTAACATTATAGCTGCTTCTCTTCACGCCAATTACTTTTTACATGTCAGTCCCTATGTGCATAACTTGGAAACGTGACGTGAAGGAAAAAATCTAAAAGCAGATGATTCAGCACACAAAAAAAACCCCCCACAAGAATAAGGCAAATTCATTCAAGATGAGTTTTCATCGTTGGCCTAAGTTATTGCAATGAAATAAATGTGACGAATTGGATCCGTTCAGCTGACTGAATGACAAAGTTATTTATGACAAAATAGAGAATCGAGTTTGGAATTTGACCACGCAAATCAAAAATTGTAAGTTTCCCGCTTCTCTGCTTGCATGCGACCGAAGATTATAACGAACGAACGAATCGTGTTGTTTATAATTTCGCTGGCTTTGTTTCGTCTATGTTCAGACTATCCCATTCTTTCCGAGGGGAGGAAAACTGTTACACTCCTCAGCTCGCATTCAACCGAAGAAATCCTTAAAACCCTTATCCAAAAGGAGAAATCCTTATCGGCGAGCGACTTATCGACCAAAAACTGTCAAAGTTTCTCGGCAATTTCCGTGGTAGAAGTTCGCGTTTTGTTTTGTTTCTTCAGTTAAAATAACATCACGTCACTGGGTCTACCCTATTCGATGGGAAAACTCAGGAGGAAATCTTTAACATTTTATAAAACAAACAAACTCTAAACAAAAACATTATCAAATCATTTCGTCACATCATTCACTTTGTCCCAGAATCACTTCCCGTCACATCATTCACTTTGTCCTAGAATCATTTTTTCTCACAGTCAACTCGACATGTTCTGTATGCCACATTGAAGGTTTACCAATGAGCTTGCAATGAGGATTGTGAGTGATCAAATCATCGGATTTTGGTGAACTTTTTTTTTTGTTTTTTTTTGGAAGTTGCTGTTGAACAAATGTGCAATTAGAATATTTTGTGTATCTCTTACGGTTTTCGAGATAGAATTTAGATGTGCCTTAATTTGCATATTTGAGATGATGAATGGTGCTCCATCAGATAGAGCACCCTCCAGTTCCTAATCATTCCTTGTATGGAATTTGCGTAACTACTTTGGTATCCAAGATAGGAAGGGGGTAACAGACTTTTAACTCACCCGGCATAATTTTAAAAAGAATGATTACCCTGCCTTGTAAACACCTACCCAGCTAGCACTCATATGTTATATTTCCGTTGGAAACTGGTATTTAGGTTGGTAAACCGTAAGAGCTGAGAATGGAAATGTTCAGATCTTGTTATTAAAGTGTTCGGTTAGATGTTAAGTAATTCCTACGTTTGGTACTCGTTGGGAAATCGTAATATAATTTCACTCATGGCTCGTATAAAATGGCGATCCATTATTGGATGTTCACTAATTGACGTATGTGCGCAGTAAAAATGCGCAGAAGAGCAATGCAGCATCTAATTCAGAGACCGTTAAAGTAAGCGCCTCTGATCTAATTTGACTGAAAGCGTGCCTTTTACAAACGTCTCTGACTGACTATTGAAGATTGACATCTACGCTCGCTTCCTGCTTTTTTGTTTCTCCAAGAAAAAAAGTAAGTTATAACTTACTATTATATAATTATTGTATATGTTTCAATATAATTATTTGTATTTTGGTATAACTATTTAACACTTATTTTGTGGGATTCTATTTTCACATCATATTAACAATATTTATTTCTCTTTAAGAAGTTGCTGTTTTCTTATTCCTACGGAATAATCATATAAGGTATGCAATCTTTTTTGATCTGAAATTCATATTACCTTGTGTTTGCTTGAGTACAAATAGAAATAACAATTTTACTTGTATTTTAACAAGTAGGATAAACTGTACATACCTATAAGACTATTATTACTTGTCCAGAGTCATTAATAATGATCGTATTATTAGAAAACGACGTTTATTTATTTAATAATAATGGAAGCTGTTCGTTTAATATGAGATTATTTTTTATAGCTTATTTAATTCATCGTCACCACGATCAGTACTTTTGGGACACTATGAATTTTGGCCATTCTGAATTATTATTATTATTTTGCATGCTTTTGTAATTTTTAGTGTATAGTTTCGAATTATTATATGTATATTTTTTTTCCTACAGATGCTGCTAAAAAGGACCCCAACCTGAGACGTTGGAGATAGGGTTTTTCCAAACTAATCGAATAAATCGTGAAAAAAAATTCGACTAAATACCGATATTTTTTTTTCGAATAAAAAATCGAGTAATCAAATTTTCAAATTACTTTGAGGGGGATGAAAATATGACAACCATCCAGGAACGGTTAGGCATAGGCTTTGGAATTCATCTATCCCAATGTTTATAGTATTGCAAAAAAAAATATTAGCTTAATTTCAACCTCTGTTCCGTCAGAATGTTTATTTTCTCAAGCAGGAAGAATTATTTCACCGTCAAGGAATCGAATTTCTGGCATTTTTTACAGAGCTTACATGTTAAATACTGGAATTTGTAAACAATAGTTTTTAAAATTTAGATTTTGTAATTTGTTCTCTTTAAAATTCGTGTAATTGATGATTTTGTTCAATAAAATAAAAAACTATTAGCGAATTTGTATTTTTATTCGATATTTATTTAAAGTATCGACAGATAAAAAATCGAGTATTCTTTTGTTCGAATAATTTTTCCTAGGAAAAACACTAGTTGGAGATTTCCAAGAAGGACCCCGACCTGTTACTAAACGGAGACGCAGGCCCGATAGGAGATTCGACACTTATCAAATTGCTTAAAGAGTCAAGTTAATTTTCTATATTTCTTAATTTTGTATCATCGTTTATCTTTTACTTTCTTTGATTTTATTCATTGTAATTTTAATAATCGGCATTCGGTATCGATTGTAACGATTGTTCGCGACCAGGAGGAAGTATCTCTACTAGGTCCACGCTTCTGATGTTAAGAGACTGTTTTTCCCCCATTCTTCTTTTTTTTTATTTTGTAATTTACATTTGTACCTTTTTATTGGATAATGGCCACTCTGGCCCTTATATATATTCTCTGTAATTCAACCAAATTTTGTATCGGCATTGAATAATGAACTCAATGAGTTCGAAATACGTATATGCTTAATAAAATTCTTTTGTGGACAAGAGGTTGTTGTCAGTTGGTCATGTCGTTATCCACAGTACTTTCCAGTTTCTCATATTAATGTTGGGATCACGTTAGGAAATCATTGGGAATATATTCTATAGAATTCTATATAATATATTAATGTTGGGGTTATGTTAGAAAATAGATGGAAATACGTTATATTAATGTCAGGGCTATGTTAGAAAATTGTTAGAAATACGTTATATTAATGTTGGGGTTATGTTAGAAAATTGATGAAAATACGTTATATTAATGTCAGGGCTATGTTAGAAAATTGTTGGAAATACATTATATTAATGTCTGGATTATGTTAGAAAATTGTTGGAAATACGTTATATTAATGTTGGGATTATGTTAAAAATAACCCAGATCTAATGGTTAACCAACCATCAGACAGCGTACCATTTCTGCGTTAGTCTAACGTATGGACCTAACGTTGGAATTACGTATTGGAATTTACATTGGAATTACGTAAGCATGCTAGCTGGGTATGACAAATGTTGAAGGACTGATGACGATGCAGACACTTTTGATGGGACTATCCAACGAATTATTGAAGAATGTATTATTCGTCTCAATGAAAGGAGTCTCTGCCTATAGTGACTCTATTAACTTTTATTCGCTGAAATAAATGCTACAACATTTCTTTATTTTTTTTAACAAAATTATATCATAAAAGACTTAACCCATTTTCATAAGTTTAAGGCTCCCTCTAACAGTATATTAGTTTCCTTCGGTTCTACATTTTGCCATTTCAGAGTAGTTAGCTGCACAAAATTATCTACACATGTAAAGAAGGATTTTTTTAAATTTCAATGTACTGTATTTTCTCTAATCATGAGTTTTTAAGTCAATTTCAGAGGGAAAAACCACCATCAATTGGAATTCAAGTTTGGTGTATCCAGGCGTTATCTTCCTGGAACACTCCAGTTCGATCAGAAAATAGAAACTCGTTCAAGAATGGAATGACTTGGTCATCCAGCAGATTCAGACACTCGGCTGCATAACATTGCACAATACAAACCAGAGCAACAGAAGCAAACCCAGATCATTGCTGAGTCTCCACAAGCTTGGATGATGCGGTTTTTTTCTTACCCTGATGCGCTCATCATCTATGAGGGTGGGTCGAAAAGTAATGCATCCATAGTTGTAATTTTTTTATTTTTTAACCGATTTTCAGAATTCTTTTTTTATCTGATACTTATATTTGTCCTCTGTGTAATGCACTATTCACTGTTCAACATAGTCCCCATTCCTTTCCACGCATTGCGCCAACGTGTAACTAGTCGGATGAATCCGTTGGAGAAAAATTACGGGGTTTTAGTCGACACCAGGATTGAATGGCAGCTTTGGACCCTCTTCTATAGCTCGATAACGCTCGCCCGCATACGATCCCACACCCAGAAGCGTTGCAGCGTGTACAGTTCAAAGATGGAAGAGTAGTAAGGGCAGCCCTTTGTATACCAGGTTGACCTTTGACCCCTGGATTTATATACCAAGATGGCGGCACTTCCGGCCACGCCCACCATGCCCTCGCCTCAGGCAGTGATATACAAACCGGCCTCCACGTGACCTTTTTTTATCAGCAGAGATAAGATGAAAAGATAAGATAAGCCCAGCGGACCGCCATTTTGTTTGCCATGGCAACGGAGCGGCCATTTTCGATGAGGAGATAAGATAAGACCAGCTGGTTCCCCCCTCCACCCGCCATTTTGACAAACGGCTATTTCTGTTTTTCTTATAATTTTGAATCATTTTTTATGCTTAATAATTCTTTATTCAATACTGATAAAAAGTTAAGAAAGATGAAAAGATAAGAAAAAGGAAAGAGAGAAAGAAGAAGAAACGGAAAAAAGAAAGAGAGAAGGAAAGAAAAAGATGGAGAGAGAAAGAAGAGAGGACAGTGGAAAGAGAGGAAAGAGAAAGAAGACTAGCGGTTAAAACCCAACGCATCCCATCGCTTCTGTGCATGCGCGTTTAGGGCGTTGCTAAAAGCTGAAATAGTAGCATACAGTCGCGATGATTCTGTGGTGATTCGTTATGTGGTGAGCAGCGAGAAAGCAGAATCTTTCTCACGTAAAATTTATAATACATGTATTTTTTCTTTCTTAAATTTATTTTTTTTGGGTTATCTTTTTTTTTGTTATAGATTTTCTACTCCATTTAAAAAAAAATCAATCACTTACAGTTTTTGCAAATTGGTTTCATACAATTTTAAATGAATTTTATACGTTTTTAAATAATTTGATAAGATTTTAAATGAATTTAATATGCTTTCAAATAGATTTAATATATTTTTAAAGGAATTTTAATGGATTTAAATAAATATAATGCGAGTTTTAGTTCAGTGTAAATGGAGTTAAATTACTAAATTGAGTATATAAAAAAAATCATTTTTATTGAACCCTTGATTTAGTAAATTTTACAGTAAATTTATTTTTTATTATCTTAATTCAATTACAGAATACAAAACTGTAACATAAACGAATAACTCAAACGTAAAAAGAGTAACAGTTAACCAGTGTGATTAAACTATAATAAATACAGTAATACTAGAAATACTTATTCTTCCGGTGAAATGAGAGGGTATTTCACCAGTAAATTCATTTAAAATCACATTAAATTCATTTAAAAGTGTATTAAATCTATTTTAAAATGTTTGAAATTCATAAAACGAATTTGTAAAAACTGTAGTATTAGAGTATTTTTTTAGTTTAATTCCATAGTGGTTAACTCTTAACTCCTTTTACGTTTGTGTTATTTATTTATGCTACAATTTTGTTTTCTGTAATTGAATTAAAATAATAAAAAAAAAATTAATGTAAATTTAATAAAAAAAGGTTTCAATAAAATTGGTTTTTTACTTAGTTTAGTAATGAAATTCCATTTACACTGAACTAAAACACATTATATATTTTTTTAAATCGTATTAAATTCATTTAAAAATGTATTAAATCTATTTGAAAGAGTATTAAATTCATTTGAAAGCGTATTAAATTCATTTAAAATCGTATTAAATCTATTTAAAAATGTAGGAAATTCATTTAAAATTGTATGAAACCAATTTGTAAAAACTGTAAAAAAATGTAATAAAATCAATAACATATTATTCAGAAATAAATTAAATTAAAATAAATAACAACTTAAAAAATTTAAAAAAATCATGACCATTTCAAAATTCCTTTTGAAATTAAAATAAATTAAGTACTGCCTTTTTTTTTTTATAAGACTCTATTCTATACGCTATGGCATAACTAAATAATATTCTATTGTTTAAATAAGTTATATTTCATCAATTGACCAAATTCCTTTTATTTATTTATTTTTTTTTAATTCTGTATATTTATTTATGCATTAACTCGGCATTCCAATAAAAGGCAAGAATGCCTTCTGAAAATGCCAATCATTTTGTATGTTTCAACAACGAAAATAAAGAAATAAATAAAAATAAAAAAAATTGTAAAGGTTTTTATTACATTACAACAGTATATAGATTACTCTTACGGTCAATTTAACCTAACCTATCCATAAATTAATAATTTCGTAAAATAGCTGTATTTAGTAAGAAACACTGCCCCCCCCCCTTAACATTGACATTCGATATTCCTGTCGTTACGAATTATACGAATAATGTTGACAACAGCTTTCATTGTCAAACTCTCTTGATATCTTAAAATGCAGTTTTATTAAATTTACTAATGAATTGATCTTAAGAGTAATCTGTATACTTTTATAATGTAATAAAGACCTTTACAACTTTTTATTTTTATTTATTTCTGTATTTTTATTGATAAAACATACAAAATAATTGGCATTTCCAGAAGCATAAATATATATAAAAAATTAAAAATAAAATAGACAAAAGGAAGTTGTTCAATTAATAAAAATAAAACTTATTTAAACAATCGAAAATTTTTTAGTTATACAAAAAAAGCAGTACTTATCAAAAATTTTGTGATATTCTAACATCAAAGATAATTTATTATAATTTCAAAAGGAATTTGAAATGGTCGTGATTTCTTCAATTTTTTAAGTTGTCGTTATTTATTTTAATTTAATTTGTTTCTGAATCAAACGATATTGATTTTATTATTTTTTTTTAAATGCAGGAGAAAATATATAACAAAAAAAAAACCGATACCGCATAAAAGGCAAATAAATTTAAGAAAGAGAAAATATTGTAACCCCCCCCCTTTTTTTAAGTGAGAAGGGATTACCAGGAAAGAGGGAGAACTTCCTTTTCCCTGGGATTTCTTTCCCGCTGCTAAAATCACCACAGAATCATCACCTTTTAGCAACGCCATAAATGCGCATGCGCTGAAGCGATGGGATGCGTTGGGTTTTAACCGCTAGTAGAAAGAAGTAGACGTAGAAGGAGAAATGGTTTTTTTGGGGGTATGCTGCCTCTCCCTCCCACCCTGTGCTTGGTGTCGGTGGTCCTGAACCACCTGTTATGTTGCCAGAGCGCTCTAGTGGTGACATAACAGGGATTCTGGTCCACCCACGCCTTTGCAGGCAGGCGGTAGGTTGAGGCAGCTGGGGCACTCCGAGACTCGACCAGGGCGCTGGTACATGTGCAGAAAGTGGAGAGCAGAGCTTAGGTAATCGTAACACTCCATTGAGATGCAAAGCACCACCGCTACATACAGGGGCAGCCGTCACTGTGAGCCTTGAAGGGGATTGATCTGCATCCCCCTTATACCGTAGCCAAGGACATAAGAGCCGTGGTGATTCGGTTAACTAAGGATGGTTAGGTTAGGTTAGGTTAGGTTAGGTTAGGTGGTGTGCAAACCACTTTTGAAGTGGCGGGGCAGATGGTATTGCCTCCACAGGTTTATAAGATCTAAAAAGATCTTCAGGTGGCATAATGCTACACCCAACGTAAAAAAAACACCTCTTACGAGGCAACATGAACTTGGCCCACAGCTTTCGCTGGTCAGAAGTTAACTTCGGACAACTACTCGCTTTGGCCACCCGAGTAGGCAAGTGATCATGTTCAACCACTGGCTAGTGCAGCCACTGGGTACAGATATTTGACTGTACCCGAGTCTGGGGAGCCATATCCACGGCCGTGCCTTATTCTGATCGGTGCCTAACAAAAACAAAATTATCATTTGTTAATTGTCTATGGGTGAGAGAAACCCACACGTTTTAAATGCGAGTTATAATGTATATTAGAATGTTTACTGTAAAGTCGTTTGGTCCTATGGTCGAATTTGGCAAAGTTATTAAGAAAAAACATACTTATTTCCCTTTGCTTGGCAGCCCAGTGAAATCTAATGTGGGTGTGTAGTTCCCTTAGTGGCCACACCGTTGTATGGCGCTGCGTTCACCGTTCCTTCGCAAACGACGCGTTTGTGCGTGTTTCCAGGCCCATTGGCCGAGTGTCTGGGTTCTCACACCCTTCACCTTACTGATTACGGGGTGGCTGACTGGTTTATAAAGACGGGAAGAGGTTAATCTTAAAAAGCGCGCTGTCATTCAACGTCTTTTCACACTAACTTCGACAAAGGCGCGCCCCTCGAAAACGGGTGGAAAAAAGCATTAAAATTAAGTTTTTTTGGCACTTTTGGGTCATTTGCACACCCCCCAAAACATTCTAGATGATGTTTATGATGCTCTGGGAGCGTGTTGATGTTCTCTATGCTTTATATAAAATGATACATTCGCATTTGCGTTCGGTATCGAAGTAGAGTTTTGTAATGACCTACATGTTCTTTTGTCTTACACACTGCGCGAATATTTGAGTTTACTTGAATTTACTGGCAAATATTTGCCATCCCTCTGTTCTCATTACCTTTAAATACAGTCAAGAGCTGATAAGGGAGACTGAGACACAAGATAGGATTTCTGGTCCCATCAGCGAGCACGTATTGGCGACCTTGCGCGGAGAAATTTTGAAAAACGGCGCCATCGTCGCGACCCAATGCGTTAAAATCGTCACCTATTTTTTAGTTTCAGCGCTCTTGAGTGGCAGAATTTAAAGCTTCCTATCCAGAGCTTTAGCAAAATGTGATCCATCGTAGAAACGCTACAAAAAGGAAGCCATCGCTAGTTTGACGAATACGAAAGGTTAAAAAACAAAAAATTATATGAGAATAATGCTATCGCCATTATGCATCAAAATTTTCGGAAAACTCATCATTAAATGATAAAAAGAATTTAAACAAGCAGTAAAATACCTGTGATACAGGTTGAATAATAGAGCTAGTAAGTGGTGACGTCACTTCCTGGCCGCTTGCCTAGCGATTCTAAACTTAGGTTTATCTTCTCTATGCTTTTCTATGGCCTTACACCACATTGTTAAACCTAATGTTTGGAATCGCTAGGCAACTGGCCAGGAAGTGACATCATACTTATCAGCTCTATTAAATAATTACAGGAAGATTGAAAATCATTGTGATTAATAAAAATTAATTATTCAATAAAAAGAGCATTAAGAATTTCGATATTGTACAACAATTAATTTGAGAAGTTAGCAATGAAATCGAATTTAAATATAAAATTAAAAAAAATAAAAAAGTTGCCATCCGTCGATTAAATTTCGTACAAAACAAATAAAATTAATTATATTTCTGACTATTTTTTTTACTAAAATTGAACACAGGGTGGTAGGACCCTGAACAAAAGTTGATGTTTCGGATAGAGGCTACATTTTGTAAAAGTGGAATGAATTTTGACTAACAAATAATTAATCCTACAAAGAAGATTTTTAATAGAATAAATCCAGTACTTCAGTACTTGTCACCTGCCATGTTTTAGAAATATCTAACATAATTTTATACCTGTCTTATATCATACACCTATCTCGAATTTACATAAGATTTCAGGAAACTATGATATCATGGAATTTATATCAGATCATTAAAAAGTGCTTGAGTATTTTTAGTAAACTGAAAAAACATTCAATTTATTAAAATACTTTACTTTACTTTACTTTACTTTTCAAACCCGCTTATCCGTTAGGCTTGCGGGGGCAGCAGCCCTATGGAGGATCTCCAGTGATCGCGATCTTCCGCCATCAGGCGCATGTCCTCTCTGGTAATATCCAAGCGACTCAAACCCACATTCTCCATGTAGTCTAGCCACCTGGTTCTAGGCCGACCCCTTAGTCTCTTACCCACCAGCTTGGAAAATAACAACTGCCTAGGAAGACTAGTTTGTGGCATCCGTATCACGTGGTCATACCAGCGCAACTGAGATCTCTCAATGCGGAGAAGTAGCGGCTCAACACCTAAAGATTCCCTCATTGTGCTGCTGTACACTCTATCTAGTAGAGTAACACCTGCCACACCTCTCAGAAATCTCATTTCGGCCGCTTGTACCCGCGATCGCACTCTTTCGGTCATTACCCACGCCTCATGACCATAGGTGAGAATGGGGACAAAGATAGATTTGAAGACGGAGAGCTTGGCTTTGTTACCCAGCTCGCGTTTCGTTACCACGGATCGCCACAGTTCACGCCTGACACAGCTTGCTGCACCGATCCGAGCATCCAATTCTTTCTCCTGCCATCCATCACTCGTGAATGCAATCCCGAGATACTTGAATTTCTCCACCTGTCTCAATGAGGCTCCCCTAACATGGAGAGCGCACTGAGCAGGCTGTCTTGAAAGGACCAGGCCCTCGGTTTTAGCCACACTGCTCTTCTTCCCAGCTTCTTCACATTTGGCTGCAAACCGGTCTAGTGCATGCTGAAGGTTCGTGCGAGAAGATCCAAGGAGGACAAGGTCGTCAGCAAAGAGCAACCTCTCCACCAGGCAGTCGCCCACACAAACACGCTCATCACTTCGGCTGCCCCTGTCTATCCAGTCCATAAAGATAATGAACAAGAGAGGCGACAGTACACACTCTTGGCGGAGTCCAACACCCACGGAGAATGGTCTTGACTTAATGCCATTTCTCCGGACACACATCTCAAAGCTTTCGTACAGAGACATGATAGCAACCAGTAATTGCCCATCCACTCCATACTCTTGCAACATTTGCCAGAGTTTCTCCCGAGGAACCCTGTCGTATGCTTTTTCGAGGTCCACAAAGCAAGCGTAGACCTCTTTTGCATACTCCCAGGATTCCTCAAAGATTTGCCTTAGAGCAAAGATGTGATCCGTCGTGCTTCGGCCAGGTCGGAAACCACACTGCTCCCCCGACAGTTTGGTGTCGACTATTTCCCGACTTCTCTTCTCCAGACACTTAGCGTACACTTTCCCAGGAATGCTGAGAAAAAGAGATGCCTCGTTAGTTGTTGCAATCTCTCTGATCTCCCTTTTTGAAGATAGGGATCACAATTCCTGTCTGCCATTGCTCAGGGGCCTGTCCAGATATCCAAGCAACCTGACACACTCGAGTCAGCCACAGGATACTATCCTGATTTAAGGCCTTTAACATCTCGGACCGGATTTCATCATCACCTGCAGCTTTGCCTGTCTTCAGGGACTTTATTGCCCATCTGACTTCTGTTTCAGTGATACTACCGTGACTATTCTCCGCTCCAAGGTGCACCCCGTATGCCTCAGTTGTTGTTGTCACCGGATTAAGAAGAGATGCAAAGTATTCCTTCCAACTATGCAATACGCTCTCCTCCGTTTTCAGAAGCCTCCCATCTGAACTCTTAATAGTTTGTGATGAAAGAGACTTCGTTCCACGGAGGCGGCACACGGTCTCCCAGAACACCTTGTTTGCCGAACCATAGTCTGCCTCCAATTTCTCCCCGAACTTCTCCCAGGCCTTGGCTTTAGCTGTTGATACTGTCTTTGCTGCTGCTTTTCGCGCCTCAGTGTACCGCACTCGACTCGAAGTTGACTTATTTGCAAGCCATAGCAAATAGGCTTCCTTCTTTGCCTTGACAGCTTTTTGGACTTCACCGTTCCACCACGCAGTCCTTTTCTCACCGCCCTGCGCCACACTCAGCCGCTTACGACCACAGCACAATGCAGCCGAAGTAATCACAGCAGTTTTAAACAACTGCAACTCTTCTGCAACAGTACCACGATCACTGGGTAGTTCTTTGAAACTCGAAGATACGTTATCTGCAAAGGTCTTCCTCACAGCTCTATCCTCCAATGCCTCCCATTTGATGCACCAAGTTTGTCTGAACCTAGTATGTCACTTGGTTGGCATGTATTTCGATTTATTACAATAACCGTTTGTAATATCCTATAATATAAAAAAATATTAACAGTTAAAACGTTGAATTTGTTAATATCAATAATGAATAATGAATTATGATTTACCTCATAATTACTATACATGTATTCATTATTGACATAAAAATTTATCTTTTAAATTGGTAATATTGTGTTATATTGTAAGATATTACAAATAATTATTAGATTAAAAATTCACAATTTTTATTCTTAGTAATTCAATTTATTCTTAAAAAAAACCTTACAATTAATAACATATCCAGAACGGCTGGGAAATGTAAATCCCATGTCTTTGGTAAAAACTTTGATTTTGGAGGTGAAAAAGTCTCCAACTCTATTTCGAGGGCATGACGATCTCTAAACTGTCGTTTACACATGATTATCCAATGATCTAACAGATGATAATATGTGGGAGAGCTGTCATAAGAGTACGGAGAGATGAAGCACAGTTTCCCACCCAAACGGCAAGATTTTAAAGGCTGCATGCTATCTTGTATAGACCTGTAGCAGTACGGCCTTTGCGATTTACTAATGAAGGTTGTTGTTGAAGAGTTTCTGAAGAGTCCGTTGAAGCATATCACAGTACACATAAAAATGACATTGATCTAACAGTAACACCTCGAAGTGCATTACTCCAACTGCTATCCAGAAAACGGTCAGCAACACTTTCTTCACGTACAGGTCCTGTTTGGAATATTTCTTGGAGGTTGGTTAGTTCGATAGATTTTATGGACGCACCAATAACTAGGTCATTTCTAATATTTCCTCACCCAATCGAGAGTATTCAACATGATTATTATCTTTTTACATTCCGAGAACAAACACAAACATCCAAACCTTTGTTTTCGGCTACTGGGCTGGCCTTTCTAGGACGTTCTTCTGAAGATAATTATTGGTAAAAGAGATGAATATTATTGTAGAAGACCCACTTTTCATGTCATGTGATGATTCAGTTCATCAGTGGCTCTCCGTGGTTGACGTTGGAGCAAGGAAGAGAAAGTGGGCCAGGCGTTGCACTTTATTTGCTCCTTGCAAAGCATGGAGGCAGAGCCCGCTCTAGGGGCGGACAACCTGGAAATTTGTCCGGGCCGGCAAATCAAAAAAGGGGGCATTTTGGTTGTGAATGTGACAAAATACTGATAAGTTAAATACCCAATTAATCGAAATTTGTCGATTTATTTCTTTGGCTAAAATTACCATGCAATCTACCAAGGGCGCTGCGTGAACTTGTTTGAAACAGGAATACCGGTAGGAAAGAATATCATGCTTTGAATTGAAGAAATATCATGCCTCAGATTACAAAGGGCCGCTAGGGTGATTTCGTTACATAAAAGCATTAATTTTGCTAATACGTCGGTGGTGATAACAAGTGCAATATTTTATATAACCCCTGGAAAGGAAAAACTAATATGTATTTAACTCATTGCGATGCATCTAAACAAATTAATTAGAAAAGAATTACTAGTAAAATCATTTGGAAAATAAGTTATTGGTAAAGAGTTATACGAGGCATGTTTTTTAAGTAAGTACCGTTTTGGAATTAAAAAAAGACGTGCAAAGATTTCGCAATAATTTTATTTTTACATGAAAGCCTGTACCTTAATCTACTTTTCTACATAATTTCCGTGAATATTGAGGCACTTGTCATAACGTGGCACCAGTTTTTGAATACCCTCCTCATAAAATTCTGCCGCCTGACTTGTTAACCACTGTCTCACAAATGTTTTGACTTCGTTATCGTCTTGAAGACGCTGAACACCCAGGTGTTTCTTGAAGTGCATGAACAAATGGTAGTCGCTGGGCGCCAGATCAGGGCTGTATGGAGGATGATCTAGAGTTTCCCATTTAAAAGATTTGATGAGATCTTTGGTCCGATTAGCCACATGTGGACGGGCATTGTCATGCAGCAAAACGATACCCTTACTCAACTTGCCACGTCTTTTGTTCTGGATTGCACGACGCAGATTGTTCAATGTCTCACAATAAGACGCTGTATTGATTGTCTCATTACGAGGCAGAAACTCCACTAGCAATACTCCTTTTCTGTCCCAAAAAACTGTGCACATGATTTTCCGGGCAGAATTTGTTTGCTTAAACTTCACTTTTTTGGGTGATGATGAATGTCGCCATTCCGATGAATATTGATCGGTTTTACGCCTTTAGCACTAAGAAATCGTATAACAGCCCGTACTTCACAATCGGCGGGACTCACGATTGTCGGAGGCATCTTAAACACTCAGTAAACAACGTATACAATGAAGAATCAGACTGTAATGGCGTCAGTGCGTAGACAAGAGATGTAGTTAACCAGCGCGGATGCGCGGAATGCCGACCGTAGCGCTGCGGCGGCGGAATCGCAAAACGGTACTTACTTAAAAAACTTGCCTCGTATTTGATTTTCATAACCAAATGGTTGGATTTTCATTAAAAATTACAGAAGTAACTCTTCTGTGGAAAATAAAATCTAATACACATAATCTTGAGAAATAAGAAACTAATATGTGCCATTTCGCTTGTAAATTGCATTTTATATTCCTACCTCCCTTTTCTGTTAAATGAGCTATTCCATGACAGCAATCAACACATTTTATTATTCATTTTAAAGTCGACCCCCATCAATAATGGCTCCAAAAAAACAGCTTTCCGATGATATGAAAACAAGAATAACTGAAAACTTGCAACGTGGCAACAAGCAAGATGTAGCCAAGTGTTTTAGATGCACACAAGGTGAAGTTTCCAACTTCTGGAAGAAATTCAAGACGACAGGATTCGTTAAGTGGCAAAAAGGAAGTGGAAGACCAAAGGCAACAACTCCGAGACAAGATCGAGAATTGAGGAAGCTGTGCAAGAACATGAGAAAATAGACCTCCAAAGACATGAACAGTGAATGGGCTAAGTGAGAAATCAGGTGTGAAAGTGAGTGACAAAAGACTAAGAAACAGATTACATGAACTGGGCTATCATTATCGGATAAAACCAGCTCTCACAACAAGGGAGCACCGTACACGCATCCGCGTGCTCTTTGAACCATGCACGGACACTGCGCGTTGCATGTCACGGTGCATTGTCCTGCTGGAAGATGCCATCGTGCTGAGGAAACACAATCTGCAGGTAGGGGTGGACATGGTCCGAAAGAACAGATGCATACTTCCATTGGTCCATGGTGCCATCCACAATGATGAGTGCACCCAAGGAATGCCATGAAAACATACCCCAGACCAAAATGCTGCCTCCTCCGGCCTGGACCCTTGTGGCACGTGTTGCAGGGTGTTTATTTTCTGATGCTGAACGCCGTACACGCCATCGCCCATCTGTCCGATGGAACATAAACCATGATTGGTTGCGATACTGGCGAGCAAATGTCAGTCTTTGTTTCTGGTGAACAGCACTGGTGCACGAACCACCCGTCTGCTTTGGAGCCCAACTGTCATTGAGATACAGGTTTAGTAGCTCCCTGGTTCATCTGGGAGGTCAGTTGGTCCACGGTTGCACGTCTGTTCGCTTGCACGCATTTCCGTAGCCGTCGTTCAACCCTGTCAGCTATGGCCCGTGGTGCCCCACACTTGGCAAGTCGCTGATTTTGGGTATTGCCATTCTGCTATGCAAAGTACATTTTCACCATGGCGGCACGCGAGCAGTTCACAAAACTAGCCGTTTCAGAAATACTGTCGCCCTTGGCTCGGAAGCCAATGATCATGGAGGTCAGATAAATGGTGAAAAGTTTCGCCATGACTCCAACAATTGCAATGTTTTCTGCTTCCCTCGACACCCTTCTTATACCCCCCCCCCCAACTCTGATACTAGCATGTACCTTCTGGACGTACCGCATTGAACACCTTGGAGACCTGACTTTTCAGATTCCGATCACTTGTACTGTCCTTGAAATCGTAGCTCCAGCAAGACGGGCTCCCACAAAAACTCTGCTTTTTCCTCTGAAATCGTAACTCAGACAGGTCTGCTTTTTCCCCATTTTGCTCAACTCGAGCAGCTGCAGCTTGTTCCTACCAGCTTTGCCAACCGTGTAATAATGATTATATTTGTGCATTGTTTAGCTTGTATTATAATTATTCGAATATGAACTTGGCAGAAAAATTGATCCAAACTGATGATGTAAAGAAAAAGATAAATACACTCAAGAGCTCAAAATAAAAAAATATCATCATTATATTTTAAAAATATCACCTTCAATATTCAACAATAAATATTCCCATCTAAAAACTGGTAAGTTGGTAACCCTGGTTCCTACCCTGTACCTGCAGCTTGGAATGAGCATGTACCTCACATGATTGCATTTATTTGCATATCACAATCGTTTCTGACCTGTGACCCCGCTTTACATATCAGTACAGTAATTCATCACGGGTTTCTAATTCATTGGACAGTGTGTGTAGAAGTTGGTGGCAGACACTTCAAACACTTATTGTAATGACATGTTTTCCAAATAATATGTGTAGGTTTTCAATAATCCACCTGTAGAAACCTTTAAGATGATTTAGCTGTTCCCAGAGAAAATATCAATTTTACTATGACACTCCTATTTTTACGTTGAAAATTGCATGCTTTTTTTTTTTAACCTATTACATGTACTGTTTTTTTTCTAACAGTCTATTAAATACCTATCAGTGCTCCTGACCTGATTAATTTTGTTTAGATTCATCATCAAAGGTTTCTGAAACTTCACAATAACTCAGAACTTCCTACTTTAACTTTGATTTACGAAAAATTGTATGCATGCAGTTCGTCCATTTTCTGAAATTGAATATTACGTTGCCCAAAGAATAAAATTCCATCGACCAAATTCCTCAAAACGACATACATTCCCGAAAACACACATTTTAATGGGATAAGGTAAGGTTACTGACAAAATCACAAAATCGTTAATATCTCCATAATAATAACATTTCGGATACATACATGGGGATGATTCTCATAAGTACTGAGGTCCTTTACTCAGTTTTTCATTTTGGACGTGTACCGTTGGGACACCCTGTATATTTTAAAAAAGTATATATTTAAAGGGGGCAATTTGTCTTTTTGTCCGGAGTGCATATTACCTATCTTTATATTGCTAGAGTTCATAAAAATGAAATTTTGGATACGTTTTTCGATTAAAAAAAGGTTTCTTAAAAGCCTATTCACAAGCATTGAACGAATAATAAACACAACGCGAAATTCATCAGTGCCATTGAAGTAAAATCACGTTCAATAATTTTATTTTTCGATACAAAAAAATGAAGCAAATTTTTTTGGCGATAAAAAAACAGACATTTGTTTCAAAAAACGATTAAATTAAACATAAAAATATTATTAAGTCATACTGCGGATGACGTTTTCAACGCTAGTTATCACAGCTTCTGACATCATATGAGAACGCACAAGAGTCCTAGTAAACTCTAGCAATGTAAAAGTCGGTAATATGCGTTCGGGGCGGCATGAAATCTAGAGCGGGCTCTGATGGAGGATCCATTTATCCAATATTTTAACTTTTCCCTGTATGCGAAAATGATTATGCGCAGTTCCCTCTGTCACTGTGCTAATGCATGACAGGTTTGGCATGGATTAGCCGCAATAACTGCCTTCAGTGCATCTCCATCAACAGCAGGCGGTCGTCCAGAGCGGGTATTATCTACGACGGATTCATCTCCATCCAGGAATATTGAAAACCAAAACTGAGCTTTTCATTTTGACAAGGCATCCTGTGCATATGCTTAACATACATTTCAGAATGTCTCAGTTGTATTGTGACAGTTTGAATTCAAAAAACAATGTTGCTCGAATTTTGACCTTTCATTTACCGCTTGTGACTATGATAAAGTAATTTCAATTAAGACTCTTCTCAAAAGAATAGGTATAAAGATGCAAATATTTGTTAAGTGGTTCAGGCTGCTGAAATAAGCAAGAATTTATTAAATGACATGATATTTACCATTCTATTTGGAATTTCTTATCTCTAAGAATATCTCTGTATACACATCGATCCGTAATGTGATCTATTTGGTGTATGTTGTCATCTATCCAGCATAAGAAAATGCTCCCACACAATCAGTTCGATAAATGGTAATTGTCTCTGTTGGCAATTGATGTGCAAGATAAAATCTTTGACTATTAACACAGTCGAATATTTCTTATCCTGTCAGTGCCAAATAGTTAAAACTTGTTTTTATCAGAAAACAAGATTTTGCGCTACATTTTAGATGTCCATGACAAATGAGTATAGCAAATTCTAGTCTAGATTTACGATTTTTGGTGAAGATTCCAGCATTATTCGAGCGGCGTGAAACACTTTTCCAACTGATATTTACACTACGTTCTTCATTAATTTCACATATTTCATGTTACTTTTTCTTTCGCTCTATAATGCAGTGCAGTCTAGGAATTGTTTCGCGGGTCTGTCACTTCTTGGCGAGTCTGCCCTTTCTGATAGATGGACTTGTCTTTTGCCAATTTAATATCATTTTGAAATGATGTATGCACTACAAATAATTATCCACACTTTGCATATATTTGCATGCGACGTAATAGTAATTGGCTGATCATGTAAATGGAATAAGTCACTAAAATGGGGAGGGGGGGGGGGCGAGAAGTGGTAGGTCTTCAACTTTTTCCCATCAAATATTGTTATAATTTTTTTTAAAGAAAGTATTGCTTGATAAATAAAACAATTTATCAGCACCATTTTATTCCAAAATTTAGTTGTATTGTATCATATAATAATCCTGGACCTTTACTTCTTCTCATTATTTAATTACCTAACAAAAACCTCATTTTTTTTTGCCTTGACCAAGGATTCTATCCGAAACGTCAGCTTTTTTTTTTCAGGGTCTTTCTATTCTGTGTCCAATTTGCTTTTTATTCCAGGTTTTTTTTTGTGTCTCGTCCTTTTTTTCTTTTACATCCATCATTAACAAAAACTCAATTTTTTAACATTTTTTGCGCCACCATGAAAATACACGGTTATGGCGGTTAAAATGTTTATACCCATACATTTTCAGTTTATAATGTATTATTTTCAAGTCATAAGTGCGCAGTTTTTCAGTAGGAAATAATTCTCCTTTAAATATAATTTTTATTTTTAAATAAACCATTTCTCTTCTCTTTTTTTAAAAGAGTGTGCATATTTATACAGGGTGACCCAGCATAATTGTTTAGGAACATTGTATGGTTCATATGAAACAACAAATATCCTATAAACATTGCATCTAGTTTCGATCGTGAGTGAGATATCGACGTTTGTCTATTTTCTTTTCTTCAGAGCCTTTTCTTAGAAAAAAAACGTAGGTTTACCTATTTATTCTTAAATATACTCTTCTGTTTTGCATGCCAAACAGGAAGAGGCATCGTCGTAACACGTGTGAAAGGTATTTCATTGATTTGCCCGTTCATTTGAGCAATTGCTCATATTCTGCAACACAGCGTCGAAATTCATTATGGCGTTTATTTTCACAAAAGACGAATATGCGAATATTCATTTTTCTTACGGGCTTACTGCTGGTAATGCTGCAGAAGGCAGCAGGTTGTACGTGGATGCATTTTCTCGTAGGCGCCATCCACATCGAGAGATGTGTTTGAGGGTACACCAAGTTCTCAGGGAGACAGGATCGTTCAGACGTCGATGTCTCACACACGATCGAAACCAGATATAATGTACATAGCATATTTCTGTTCCATTTGAACCATACAATGTTCCTAAACAATTATGCTGGATAAGTTTGGGTCACCCTGTAGAATTTTAAATTGTAGTTTTCCAAAAAAATAAATAAATAAATAAAAATATATTTGTGTAGCTTTAGTCTTAATTTAAAATTGAATTTAATTTCTATGCATTTGAACATAAGGAATTTATTTTTGATAATTGAAACAAAATGTTCTTGTTTAGTATGTGACGTTGTCAGTTGTGTTATTATTAATTTTATTGTAGTAAAGT
>JAHWFO010026326.1:9698-22155 GCA_023313115.1 Rhysida immarginata | reverse complement strand
AAACATAAGCTAAAGATATTAATGAAAAAAAGGAAAAATTCCGCGACCTGGATTTGAACAAGGGACAACGGTTATCACGGCTACATGTTAATAATTCATAAACCCTTTTGTAGCTGACTGAATACGTGAAGTGACGAAGTGAATGTGAAGAACAGAATGTGTAAAATCGACAGAGTGGAAAAACGATTCTGGGACGAAATGAATGTGACCATTTCAATGTAATTTGCTGAATCTGTCCAGTCTGTTGAGTCAAATCGATTCTGGGGCCTACGGATATAATGACTTGACTAAACAAACGGAAGGAGTTAAATTGACTTGAGTGTCAAAATGATACTGAGCGAAATGAATGTGACGATTTGAAGCACTGAAAAAAAGTTTCAGACCAGATGATGCGGTGACGAACTGATTTTTAAATTATTTATTTATTTATTTATTTATTTATTTATTTATTTATTTATTTATATGCATTCAAGATGGAATAAAGTAAAATTAGGAAAGTAAACAGGAAAAATAATAAAAAAAATAGAAAATCATTGGGAATACATCAGTTACTGCATAAAATGTTTGTTAAAGTTCAGGACAGTATTTTATTATTTTTCAGAGTAGGTTAGTCATGGTCCATTTGTCCGTTGATATAATGTTCCGTGATCTTCGAAAATAGGGTAGTTCGGTTGGTAGTGGTAAATCTACTCAAGAATTCGAGCGAATAAATAGTGCTATTTATTATGTGCTTTAGCAAAAGGCTACTTACAAAAATGCACGCTTGGACTGTACGTTTATCCGGTCGCCGTTTGCACGATTATTTGAAAACGGATTAACTATTTCAAATAAAGTTTTTGAAATATGACCATCAAAGTCTTAGCTCGGCTGTATCAACTTTTCAGGCTTTTTCATGGACCCGTTTTTCGAATTCACGCGCTAAAACAGTACCTTAAAGAAAACCATAATAATGGCATGTCATTAAACAATTGATTCGTCAGGAATGAATAAACTGCTACTTTCATGATCATCTTTTAAGTGACATGGGCACGCACACGTGAAACCGTTTTGTCGAGGCTCAGGAACCAAATCATTCAATATTTGAGCAATAAAATAGACGTAAATTTGGAAAGAATTAAATGAATTTCCGTTATAATTTCCATTACTAATAACTTAGCTAGACCTTAAATTCTCAAATTTAATATTACTTCTATGTCACAGGTAAAGCTCCTTGGAATATTTACTAGATTTTATTCTCATTTCATTTTAGAATTTTTTTTACTATTTATTAGAAGAAACGGCAGAATAATGCTATCATATTTTAATTGTTACTATTGTTTCAGAAAAGTATATACATTTCAATTATCCAATTATATACAATTATTATAGATATAAACAGCAAGAAAATAAAAACATTTAGTCAATGCTTTCAATGACTAAATTAAGAAAGAAGCTAATGAAATTAGGAAATATCGTCAATATCCTGGGTTGTCAAATTTTTTATCATAATTAATTATTAATACAAATCTGCATTAAAACTTATTTTACTATTATCAGCACATAGACTGTAATAAAATTTAATTATTAGAAAGGATGTATTAATTTTCATGAACTCTGTTGATTTTTAAACCCTATTCAAAGTGAACGCACGAATCTTATTTTTAACAGCATCGCGAAAGGTTTCGGTTTCGACGAGATGCTGACTAACGCCATTAGATGGCAGCACGTTAAAATCCCCCTAGTTTGTGCGTGATGATGGGACCAGCTTTAACATGGAAGGGAGTCCCTTATGAGCTCTTGATACAGTATACACAATTGTTTCCAGTTTCTATATAAATTTTACCAGCACAAGAACATTAACATTCGCGAGGCTGTTCAATGCAATGGGACTCTTCTATAACGCTGCATATGTTTCTCTCGGACCAAATACAAATATTTCTTTTGTATTCATTAAAATTTTGTCGCCTTTTACAAGGGTGCACGTTTATTACTCTTATTTTCAGTGATCATTATGAGAAAAATTTCTCATTCACTGAAATACTAGTGTTTTTCAACTAGCAAACTCGATGTTTATTTTCGTATATATGTTCAAGTTCCCTTGTTGTCCACTACGTTCTGTGGGCGCTTCATTCGCTGTTCAACATCTGTTCAACATTGTCTGCTGTATACAGGTACACTAAACAAGTGCTTACTAAAAATTCACTAAGCATTTTCATGACATTTAAAAAAAAAATTGAGATATTTTCCATACAGTATCCAAGCTTTAATCATGAGTTTATGATTATGTGGACTTGTTTAATATTTCTTATTGATATATTGATGTATGTCTTAAAACCTTATTTTAAAATGATCACTGCATTTATTTTTCTGTCATAAACCAGAAGAATGTTTTCCTGAAACAAGGGAATAGTAGCTTTGTTGTTTCTCCATTCAAATAAATAAAGTGTCTATATTCTTGCTCTTGTTTTGACAGCATTCCTTGTACAGTATCAAAGTTTTGTCTATGTTCAGTGGTAACTTTACAAATATTATGTTTAAAAGAGTCATTTTGAACTATTTAAACTCCAAAGATTTCAGAAATAAAAGATTCTTTGCTTTTAAAGATCTTTTAATTAGAATAAATTCAAGTAGATTTGCACAAGTAACTGTTTTAAGTAAAGTTTTCAACATTAAATGAAATTTCCTACCTATGCTGT
Organism: Rhysida immarginata; assembly: GCA_023313115.1. NCBI lineage: Eukaryota > Metazoa > Arthropoda > Chilopoda > Scolopendromorpha > Scolopendridae > Rhysida > Rhysida immarginata. The sequence goes on along the minus strand of JAHWFO010026326.1, from coordinate 19,480 downwards.
TCTATAAACCATGATTGGCTTTAAATGAATTAATTTGCTTTTAATTTCAACAATTTCAAAGTCTGTTCATTAGAAAGTTGACAACTGGCTACACATGTGCTTACTGTGAATTCACTATGCATGTTCATATAGAGAAATTATCCAAGCAGTCTATATGTTTTAATCAGGACTTTGCAGATATATGATCTTGCTTCAATATTGCTTATTGTTAGTAAACCACCAAAATGTGTAAATTTCCAGTTTCGTGCATACGTTTTGCCAAATTTTCCTATTCTCCACAGAAAATCACCAAAATGTGTGGATTTCCAGTTTCATTCACACTTTTTGACAAATTTTCCTATTTTCCACAGAAAACGACCAGTTTAAATGATCACAACATGAAATTTTCTGTGATAAACTTGAACAGTGTTCCCCTGAAAGAAAGGAATGACAGCTTTGTCGTTCTACATCTGAATAAATAAACAAGATAAAAGTGCTCTTGCTTCTATTTTAGAAAAAAACCCTTCTACAATTGCTCATTATCTGTGGTTACCTTACAAATATCATGTTTAATAAGAATTTTGGTTGCAGGGCTGGCTCTACCATTCGTACAAGTGGTGCACTTGCACAGGGCGGCAAACTTTTAGAGGCGGCAAGCAACGGCAATGTTTGGGGATGGCAACGGCAAGGTAAAATAGCATTCTGCACGGGGCGGCAAAATTGCTAGAGCTGGCCCTGTTCGGTTGTCATTCATTTCTGTAATAAAAAAATTCTTTGGCTTTTAAGAATTTTTTATAATTCACTTTACTTGACATATTTGTGTACCATACATACTTGTGCACCATTCATGTAATACAAAGCCTATACCCTTTACTTCCCTTGACTTATACTCACATAAGCCATTTCTCTTTCATCAATTTGTAAGTTTTTTTTTCTCCCTTTTTCATTCATTCATATACACACCCCATAGGATTTTATACAGACAGACATGCTGCAGCATTCTCAACAGATAATTTCATTTTTCTTAGTAATCTGAAATGAAAGTTTTATTTGGTTTTAATGCATCAAGTCTGCGTTTGTTTCTTACAAGTTAAAAACATGGTAAAATTAGTGAATTCATTAAAAATGCCCTCTCAATTCATTTTGCTTCATACATCTGTAAACTCTTTTCTTATTCACTGAGTTGCTTTTTTACAAAAGACATTCATCTAAAAATACACATTGTCATTAAAGATATGTAGAATTATAGTAAATGAATGTTTGAATTATAATACCTGTTTACTAGAGCAATGAATGTTTCCCTTTCACTGTGGTAATAAATATGCTTTTGGACAGAATTTCAACTCTAAGCAATTCACGAAGATATAAAGGTACATCTTGATAGACTCCATTCATGAACTGTGTGATCAGTCACTCTTTCTCTTGGTCTCTCTCTACATTTAATGTTTTTAATAAAAATCCTTTCCTTTACTGTTTTCTACCGCCTTCATCCACTTTTCATTTACTGAAATCTGTTCCCACAAAAAGGATGCAGAGGAGTTTATTAGATGTTCATTCCTTTTGGATGTGTGGAAATGTATTCATTCATTTAAACTTAACAGAATTTAAAATTCAAAAAGCCTTGTATAATTTATGTGAAAATAGGTTGATCATCTACGGTATTTAATACAAACAAGAATTTTTTTTTTTTCATTTGTATCATGTAAGTTTTTTAAAACGCAAACACACTTGATTTAGAATGAAATAAAATTGTGTAGATGCATGGGGAGTTAAAAAATTCTCTTGGTATTTTAGATGTTAAAGAAATAATTCCTACCACTCAAAAAAAAAAAAAATTATATAAAAAAAAATTAAATTTTTTCTCGCAAACAAAAAAAAAATTCTCGCAAACGAAAAAAAAAAAATTTAATTTTCTCCCATTATAAAAAAAAAAAAAAAAAAATTCTCGCAAACAAAAAGAAAAAATATTTTTTCTCGCAAACAAAAAGAAAAAATATTTTTTCTTGCAAACCAAAAATAAATAAATAAATAAATAAATAAATAAATAAATAAATAAATAAATTTTCTCGCACATAAAAAATATTTCCTTCCATACAAAAAAAATTTATTTTTTCAATCATATGACAGTTTTTTAAATAAAAATTGTTCCACTCCATACGGAGTGAAAAAAAAAACATAGACAAAACTTTGATACTGTACAAGGAATGCTGTCAAAACAAGAGCAAGAGTATAGACACTTTATTTCAATATTTCTATTTTTTATTTATTTGAATGGAGAAACAACAAAGCTACTATTCCCTTGTTTCAGGAAAACATTCTTTTGGTTTATGACAGAAACATAAATGCAGTGATCATTTTAAAATAAGGTTTTAAGACATACATCAATGTATCAATAAGAAATATTAAACAAGTCCACATAATCATAAACTTCTGATTAAAGCTTGGATACTGTATGGAAAATATCTCAATTTTTTTTTTAAATGTCATGAAAATGCTTAGTGAATTCTTAGTAAGCACTTGTTTAGTGTACCTGTATACAGCAGACAATGTTGAACAGATGTTGAACAGCGAAAATAAAAAGAAAAATGATAGAGAGAGGGAGGGTGGAGAGATGGAGTTTAAAAAAGATGGAATATAAAAAACAATGAAAACCCAATTAGTTCAGCACACTGATCAATTACCCTGTCACAAATATTCAATAGAATCTAATTAGAAATGCACATAACAACAGAAGCTGCCTGGGTAGTGCTTGAATTTCATGAGAATTCAGTTGGCCATCTTACATTTCGCAAAATTTCACAGTTTCGTGAAGAAGCAACGAATGAAGCGCCCACAGAACGCAGTGGACAGCAAGGGAACTTGAACATATATACGAAAATAAACATCGAGTTTGCTAGTTGAAAAACACTAGTATTTCAGTGAATGAGAAATTTTTCTCATAATGATCACTGAAAATAAGAGTAATAAACGTGCACCCTTGTAAAAAGCGACAAAATTTTAATGAATACATAAGAAATACTTGCATTTGGTCTGAGAGAAACATATGCAGCGTTATAGAATAGTCCCATTGCATTGAACAGCCTCGTGAATGTTAATGTTCTTGTGCTGGTAAAATTTATATAGAAACTGGAAACAACTGTGTATACTGTATTTAAAGTTAATGACAACAGAGGGATGGTAAATATTTGCCAGTAAATTCAAGTAAACTCAAATATTCGCGCATTGTGTAAGACAAAAGAACATGTAGGTCATTACAAAACTCTTCTTCGATACCGAACGCAATTGCGAATGTATCATTTTATGTAAAGCATAGAGAACATCAACACGCTCCCAGAGAATCATAAACATCATCTAGAATGTTTTGAGGGGTGTGCAAACGACCCAAAAGAGCCAAAACAACTTAATTTTAATGCTTTTTTCAACCTGTTTTCGAGGGGAGTGCCTTTGCCTTCAGACATTGAATTACAGCGCGCTTTTTAAGATTAACTAACCTCTTTCCGACTTTATAAACCAGTCAGCCATCCCGTAATCAGTAAGGTGAAGGTCGTGAGAGCCTAGAAACACGCACAAACGCGTTGTTAACGAACGATTTTTGACTGTTTAGCGAATAGGAGGAGGAGTAGGGCGAGTAGGGAGGAGTAGCGCGCCCTCATCATAACGCTGCGATAGCCAAGGGTGCAAATAAAACACCCAGCGTCCTAGGGAGCGCCTTTGTCGAATCCGACGTGAAAAGACATTGAACGACAGCGAGCATTTTAACATTAACTTCTTCCCGTCTTTATAAACCAGTCAGCCACCCCGTAATCAGTAAGGTGATGGGTGTGAGAACCCTGACATTCGGCCAATGGGCATGGAAACACGCACAAACACATCGTTTGCGAAGGAACGGTGAACGCAGCGCCATACAACGGTGTGGCCACCAAGGGAACTACACACCCACATTAGATTTCACTGGGCTGCCAAGCAAAGGGAAATAAGTATGTTTTTTCTTAATAACTTTGCCAAATTCGACCCCAGGACCAAACGACTTTACAGTAAACATTCTAATATACATTGCAACTCGAATTTAAAACGTGTGGGCTTCTCTCACCCATAGACAATTAACAAATGCGAATTTTGTTTTTGTTAGGCACCGATCAGAATAAGGCACGGCCGTGGATAGGGCTCCCCAGAGTCGGGTACGGTCAAGCGTCTGTTCCCAGTGGTTGAACTAGCCAGTGGTTGAACATGATCACTTGCCTACTCGGGTGGCCAAAGCGAGTAGGTGTCAGAAGTTAACTTCTGACCAGCGAAAGCTGTGGGCCAAGTTCATGTTGCCTCGTTAGAGATGTTTTTTTACGTTGGGTGTAGCATTATGCCACCTGAAGATCTTTTCAGATCTTAAAAACCTGTGGAGGCAATTCCATCTGCCCCGCCACTTCAAAAGTTGAACAGGATCACTTGCCTACTCGGATGGCCAAAGCGAGTAGGTGTCAGAAGTTAACTTCTGACCAGTGAAAGCTGTGGGCCAAGCTCATGTTGCCTCGTTAGAGGTGTTTTTTTATGTTGGGTGTAGCATTATGCCACCTGAAGATCTTTTCAGATCTTAAAAACCTGTGGAGGCAATACCATCTGCCTCTCCACTTCAAAAGTGGTTGTTAACCATCCCTAGTTAATCGAATCACCACGGTTCTTATGCCCTTGGCCACGGCATAAGGGGGATGCAGATCAATCCCCTTCGAGGCTCACAGCGACAGCTGTGCCTGTGTGTAGTGGTGGGCTTGGCATCTGAATGGAGTGTTACAACTACCTAAGCTCTGCTCTCCACTTTCAGCACAGGTACCAGCTGGGCACTTTCGAGTCCCGGAGTGCCCCAGCTGCCTCAATCTACCGCCCGCCTGCAAAGGCGTGGGTGGACTGGGACCCCTGGTATGTCACCACTAGAGCGCTCTGGCGACATAACAGGCGGTTCAAGACTACCGACACCAAGCACAGGGTGGGAGGGAGAGGCAGCGTACCCCCAAAAAACCACTTCTACTTCTTTTCTCTTTCCACTGTCCTCTCTTCTTTCTCTCTCTCTCCATCTTTTTCTTTCCTTCTCTCTCTTTCTTTCTATTTTCCGTTTTTTCTTCTTTCTCTCTTTCCTTTTTTTTATCTTTTCATCTTTCTTACCTTTTTATCAATATTGAATACAGAATTATAAGAAAAACAGAAATGGCCACCGTTTCTCATAATGGCAGGTGGTGGGGGCGACCAGCTGGTCTTATCTTATCTCCTCATCGAAAATGGCCGCTCCGCTGGGCTTATCTTATCTTATCATCTTATCTCTGCTGATAAAAAAAAGGGTCACGTGGAGGCCAGTTTGTATACCACCGCCTGAGGCGAGGGCGTGGTGGGCGTGGCCGGAAGTGCCACTATCTCGGTATATAAATCCAGGTGTCAAAGGTCAACCTGGTATAGAAAGGGCTGCCCTTACTACTTGGAAGTCTTTTCACCTTGTGACTTTCACCACTTCCCAAAGAAGAAAGAGCACCTTAAGGGACATGAGTTGCGTTCTCATGATGAGGTGAAAGATGCCATTCAATCCTCATGTCGACAACAACCCCGGAATTCCTCTCCGAAGGGTTCATTCGATTATTCATGCATTGGCGCAATGCGTGGAAAGGGATCAGGACTCTGTTTAAAGGAAAATAGTGCATTATATTGAGGACAAATGTAAGTATCAGTTATAAAAAGAATTTTGAAAATCGGTCACCAAATAAAAAAGTTACAGCTTTTCGACCAACCCTTGTATGTAGGATAGGGTAAACCAGGATTCATCAAACCTGATGACTTTTTTCATCTGCTCCATTTTCCAATTTTTGTCCTCCCGGGCGAACACTAATCATCTTTTCCTATTGTTTTTACTAAAAATCGGATATCTGGTGGCCGAGCAGTTGCTTAGTTACAGTCCTTAAAGTTTCGTCGCATTGTGCAGATGGATAAGCTTTTGATATTCTTGTTAAACTTTCCTGTCAGGTCTAATGTACAATTTCTTCGGTTTCTCCTTCATCATGCGTCTTAATGATCTCCAGTCACGATTAGTTAGAATTTTTTTCCGATCACAGTTACTATTCAGGGTTGATGATTCAGATCTTTCCTTCCAATGCTTTACTAATTGTTGAACATATTTTACTCAATGCCAGTAATTGCCGCAGTCTCTTTGCTTGTTTTCTCAGCTTGGAATAAGCTGATAATTTGCTCCTTCTAAAACTCGGTGATATCTTTTCTGCGACCATGTGCTGCGTCCACATACAACTTTCTTCAAAACAAATAAAGCGATAAACTAATGCAGGACAATATAAAGGAAGTATTTCGTACAAGACTTCAGTAGTATGCCTGTGACTGACTCCTTAGTATTTGCATATTGAATAATCGACGGGGACTTTATTTTGGTTAGAAAGTGTATCATCACCATCATCTACAACCATTATTATTTATCCACTGCAGGATGAGTTCTCCTCCAAATTTATGAAGCACTGAAAAAGCATAGTTAATTTGAAGTGAATTGGCCAATAACCCTATACTCTGGCAAATGAAAATTGCAAGCTCATCATAAGAGTGAGAAAACATCCGCGCCAGAAAAGACCCTAACCTAACCTGATCATCACGAAAGCCAAATGACCTGAGCCTTAACGATCTCGACCATCAAGTTTGACATCAGTGTTGCCAATTTAGCAGGGGTATGTCCAGTTTAAAACACATTTTCATTGTTTTGTGCATTGTTTAATTTTTATTAATAATGTCCCATAAAGGACAAGCGCATGAAATAAAATGATAAATTAGCAATACTGGTTTGTAATCTGTTTGTAATCAACGATGATTTAACCCATAATCCTGTTAAAGAAGATTATGTTTGTAATCAACGAAGACACGCTACAATACTGTTACTAGAAGCGAATTTATATATATAAAATTTCTCTGTATGTCTGTCTGTCTGTTCGCTAAGCATTCCAAAATGGCTGGTCTAATCTTGATGAAATTTTGCATGGTAATTTAGGTTGACCCTGGGAAGGTTTTAGGCAGGCCAATATGATCCAAGGTCAAGATCATGGTGGAGTTATAACGCTTTTTTACCCCCTCCCCCCACATTCTGTCTCTCTTTTTTAAGGGAATTCTTATTTCTTTGACCACGTAAAGGGGGAATACAAGAAGAAGATAGATTGAAGATACATACATAGAAAGAGAAATAAGATAGAAAAAGATAGAAGAACTGGAGGCTTTTGTTGCAGAAAATGAACGAAAGCTACTCGATGACCATAGAACTGCTAACAACAGGATAATTGATGCTGTCAGAAGACAGACGGGAAAACTTTTTTTTTCTTGATGTGCCTGATCAACTTTTTCTCGCACAGACCAGGCAGCACTGCATATCTTGCTGTAGCATCTTCTGGCATTGCAGCAGCATTTCATACTGGAGACAGGACTGCACATTCAGCTGTTAATTAACAATTAAAGAACTGGCCAAAACAGATTCTTCAATAATTAAAATTTCAATGAATTCAGACAAGGCCATGGTTTTCCAATGAACACGGCTCATTGTTTGGGATGTGTGCACCATGTCATATCGCAAGGCGCAGGAAGTTGTTGACAAGACTTTGAATGACATCAGAGTCAGTGACAGTCTCATGGGAGGAGTGACTGTGGTACTTGCAGGAGACTTTCAACAGACGGGAATCGTCATCCCAAAAGGCACAAATGCTGATGAGCAGAATGCTTCTTTGAAGAGCTCCATTCTCTGGCAACATATTCAGAAACTGGAACTGAAGTCCACCAGGAGAGCCCGTCTGTTTGAAGATTTAACAGCTGAGCACTTTTCACAGCAACTGCTCGCCACTGGCAGCAGAGGATTGCCTTATTTTTTTTTACCACCAACTCAACATGCGTCAACAGCCATGTGAAGAGATGGTTGGCACAATAGATGAGCTCAAGGCCAAGCCATCTAGAATGCCACTGCACAACCTAATCCTCCAAGTAGGAGCTCAGTCATACTGCTGAGAAACTTGGACCTTCCATGATTGTGCAATGAAACAAGGTTAGTCATGAAAAGCATGAAGCCTCGTGTTATCGAGGTCATGACTATGGTCATCATAGGGAAATACAAAACTGAAATTGTGTTCATTCCAAGAATCCCGCAGATCCCATCAGACACAGATTTGCCATTTCAGTTCAAGAGACTGCAATTTCCTCTTAAGCTCAGTTTTGCTATGTCAATCAACAAGTCTTAGGACAGTCTCTTAAGATTGTTGGACTTGATATAAAGTCTTCTTGACTTTCTTATGGCCAGCTATATGTTGGTTGCTCACGTGTTGACATTCCACAAAATCCTAAGATCTACTTTAACCAAAACGGTTTCACTAAGACCATTATTTATTTGCATTAACTAATTCTTTGTTTTGTATGGGTTTGTGTTTAACTTAAGTATTTTGCTTTGTTCAACAGAATAAATATTTTTAATTAAAAACTGTTCTTGACACGGTTTTAATTAGTTTTCACTGTTTAGTTTTTAGTTATAGCTTTTTTTTTTTTTATTAAAACACAAGCAATGCCGGGTATTAAGGGTAGTTTTATATATAAAAATTATCTCGGTAGGACTTAGCAATGTCTAGATTTTGAAGTTCGAAATTTAATTTTTTTTTGAGAAACCCGGACTTCTGATCGAACCCCATTAAGGCGAATCATACTCTAAGATAAGGTGAGAAACTTGGATGCTATACGACGATAACGCAAATAAAACCACTGGAAATCAATTTTCACACAGAAGATTTCACTGGATAGAGCGATTCAGTTTCTGTTATCGCTATAAGAAGTGTACTTTCAATGTCGCCCACACAATAAAATTTACGCTGTGGCTACGTAAACGGTGACCGGCTCCCGATTATTGCACACGGTAATCGCATTGCCGGAAGTGACGCATAGCACGATGTAGCTATTTGCTCTTTTTCGGGAAGCGAAGCACATGGTGTCGAGCGTGGCGTGCTTAAAACATGTCAATGATAAGTTGTGCGATGTGCGATCCGGCTATGTAGATCTGAAAACTATGATCGATTGCGTATGCAAACCGCACGAAGGATTGAAATTTAAATCTTATGATGAATTAAGAAATTTCGTTATGGTATACGAAGAAGAGCAGTTTGTACAACTAACGACAACTGATGCAAGAACTATTTCCGTCGCCAGACAACGTAGAATAAAAAGATTTATTAATCCTGACTTGAAGTTCTACGAAATTAATTATCGATGTATTCATAGCGGTACACGTCAAAGTAGATCAACAGGAAAACGGATTAATCAAAGGTAATTCGCTAATATGTATCTGTGACTGATTACGTGCGTGTTTTTCACACTTAGGATCTGTTTAGATACAGTGAAACCTCTGTAAAGGGACCACTCTCTAATAGGGCCAACCTGTATAAGGGGACCAGGATTAATGGTACTAATATCACCTCTCATATTAATGATAAAAATCACCTCTGCAATAGGACTACTTTCATAATAGGAATACATTTTATATCCCCATTGGTGATCCGATTAGAGAGGTTTGACTGTAATTATCTGTAAGATCTCTACAACCAGGTACATATCCAGGGAGGAACCAATTTTGGTTCCCACTCCCAAAAAAACCCGAATAACTTAACACACTTCAACGCAAAAGTTATTCTTAAAAAATTTGTATGAGCTTGAAATTATTTAAAATTTTTTTTCATAGTATAATTTTTGTGTTGAGGTGTTAAGTCACTGGTTTTTATTGTGATTGATGCAAATATGCCTCAACATGTTGGATA
>JAHWFO010026325.1:0-12125 GCA_023313115.1 Rhysida immarginata | reverse complement strand
CTTGACGGCAGATCCTATCAAGCCAAAGTTGGAGAAAATCTTTCCACGCCCCGTGTTGTAAAGGCCGGTGTCCCTCAGGGTTCTGTCCTCGGGCCTGTGCTATTTGATTACTTTGTACGTGATTTCCCGAAACCCGATAATTGTAATCTGTATTTTTATGCAGATGATACTGCCATTACGACATGGGCACACCAGCCGGCTCACGTTATCACTCGGCTGCAGTGCGCCTTGAAGCAGTTCGAAGACTGGTTTAACTGCTGGAAATTGAACCTTAACGTCAGAAAGTGCAAGGCTTTGTACCTCGATAGGAAGCTCAAGCGTCCCCCAGATTCTCTTGTTCTGTTCAATAAGAAACTGGACTGGGTGGACAACGACAAGTATCTGGGAGTTATCATTAACTCAAGACTCTCATGGAACCGGCATATGTCCTGTGCTCTGAACAAAGCGAAGAGGGCTAAGTACAGTATCATAGCTCTCATGGGTCGCAACAGCGCCCTCAGCATTGACAACAAACTCCTTCTGTACAAGTCGATTATCCGGACCATACTCCTCTATGGCATGCCTGCGTGGGCGACTATCTGTAAATCCAGATGGAGTGAACTACAGTCATTCCAGAATGTTACCCTGAGGAACATTGCCCAGCTGGACAGAAGGATGGTGAAAAACCAATCCATCCACTTGGATTTAAACATGGCCCATATCGGAAAGTTTATACAGGATCTACTTTTGATTATGATACAGAAGATGAAGACTCATGACAATAAACTTGTGGATGGGATACTGAAGAACTCATTGAATATGAACTGGCATACGAAGTATCGTAAACCGAGGCACGTTCTTGACGTCAATTTTGAAGATATTAGCAACGTCTCTTTCCCGGACTACTGGAAGATGTGATAATCTTCTTTCTCCTTGTTTTTTTATTTCGTTTGTATTTTGTCTCTGGCAATCGTCAATCTTATTTTCTTTTTTGTATAATATGGAAGACCGCTTGGGTTGGTTAGGCGCTCTTGACTACCACAGTGTATTTCATTTGGAGTTTGTTCTGATTAGATGAGCTTTGTGAAAGCGCTGCTTTCGTCCCATCCTAACAAATGTACACTTCACTGTTCGATTGTCGATTGTCTGTAACATTCAGTCTTGTTGAAAAATGGACGCGTAGCGTCCGAAATACGTATCCAGGCGTAATAAATATTTTGTTGTGGAAAAGCGGTTTTGGCTCATTGTGTTACCATTGATGTTATTTATCCACAGTTAAGGTAATTTGGTTTTTTATTTTGGTAAATCTTTTACATTTTCACATATCGTGAATAATGAAATCAACTTGAAGCGTCAGAGTTAAATTATTTACTTAAAATTATTCAATATGGTAAACTGGGTTTACTTTGTGACTGAAATGGTTACTTTGTGACACACGGTCATTTTTTTTTCGTGTATCCAAAAAAGTAAAAAATGGCGCCGGTAGCTTGCCGACGTTAGGAGCCATCTAGCGGCTACCTCCCAGACGACTGTGGAGTGAGATTTGAAGTAGAAAACAATAAATGTGTACAAAAGTAGTTTACGATACATAACCAATACGTGTATTTCAAAAACCACTAATAAAAGACTACATGTTTATAGAAACTTTTTGACTTATAATAACTCATTCTATAACGTCACGAAATATAGTCCTTTCCTCCCAGGATACCCTATAAAGGGTGTTCAAAAAATCTGTTACTAAGGCGAAATTCTAGTTTTCGAAAAAATTATCTCCTATCAAATCAAATGTGGGCTTTTTAACAATTTTTACTTCACATGTAATTTCAAGGTCAAATTTAATGCATAATGAAAACCGTAAGCGATAGAAACAAATTCAATTGGGAGGTTGTACAGCACTCTAAAATTAGTCTAAATCATTTATCCAATTTGATTTTGCAACAATGGTTACCTAATAAAAAATAACTTTGTGACAATATGAATGTAAAGCCAGAGAAAACACCGACAGGTAATTACGAAAGTAAATGATAAGTATACAGGTTCTAAATCTGTTTGGAAAAGGCTTTCAGTTGATGCAGTATTGCACATTCCTACTTACTCTGGTAACTGAGAAATAAATAGAAATTTGCACTCCAAAGTTTGAAGCAAATACATAGATGCACGAAATGAAGAAATTAATGTGGATCCTTTAACATTTTGGCAATCAAATGAATGGAGTAATTTTCATTTATGCAATCTTGCTATAAAACATTTTTGTATTCCAGGAACTTCAGTTCCTGCAGAAAGGTTGTTTTCAAAAGCTGGAAATGTTATGCATAAAAAGAAATGTAGCTTAAAACTAAGCGTCTTGAAAAATTGTTAATACTAAGTTCATTATGTTTGGAAGAATTGTCAAAAATTTATGAAATGTAAGTAATTTTAAATAGTGAAAAAAAGATTAGATGTTTTGAACAAGTGTTTTTAATTTTTGAATTTTGAAATAAATTAATTTTGAGTTAATTTTTTTACTTGTGCATTAATTTATTTATGAAATGTAAATAATTATTTAATATCTCTTATAAATTCTAAAAACATCGAAAAACATCGATGCCTATGTTTTAATGACATCTCTTCAATAAACTCTTGCACAACATTGTTTAGAATAAGATCTCAATAACGCTGGCCAGTGAGATTTCCATCGTAAAACCCTGGACCAATAACTTGATTGTTGTACAAGCCATACCAAACATTTGTCCTCCAATTCACGTGGTGAGCAGTTTGTCTTAACCAATGAGGATTTCCATTGGCCCAGTAATGGAGGTTATGTTTATTAACAACACCATTACGTGCAAGTTGTGACTCATCTGAGTACGAAATTTCTTTGTGAACTGTGGATCATCATCAATTTGATTAAAAAAAACAGTTACAGTACTCTGAACGTATTTCATAGCCACGTGCATTAAGGCTTTGATGACAGTACACATGAAATGGATGTAATTTATGATCATTAAACCACATTTCGCAATGATCCTACACTGCAACCAATATCATCAGCAGTGGGACGTATGCTGGTATGTGGACTAGCAGCAACTGCGGCAAGAACCTCTGTGGCAGTGCCCTCATTTGTTGCTGTTTTTGGTGTTCCTGTCTTGCATGTTGTTGAACACGATCTGTGTTCTGAAAATGTGTAATAATTTTTCCAAAGGCTTGTCTTGAAGGATTGGGGCGACTTGGAGATCTTTTAGCATACACTTGAGTTGCATGTACAACATATTGTTGGCTTGCACTATAACAAAATATCATGTAAACCATTTCATTTTGATGGTACTCTGACATATTTTGAATGATACCATTCAAACACTGATGACGATCAATGCTGCTTAACCTGCAATCAAATAAAATAAATATTAGTATCAGCAAAGCTAATGATTGAAAATTGTCATAACAAAATTATTTTTATTAGGTAACTATTGTTGCAAAATCAAATTGGATAAATGATTTAAGTTAACTTTCCAATTGACTTTTTTTCTGTCTCTTACGGTTTTCATTATGCATTAAATTTGACCTTGAAATTAAACGTGAAGGTCAAAATTAAAATCATTGTTAAAAAATCCACACCTGATTTGATAGGAGATAATTTTTTCGAAATCTGGAAATTCCCATAGTTATTGAGATATTGAGAATGGTAACAGATTTTTTGAACACCCTGTATAATGATAAATAAGTTCATAGAATTGCTTATTTATTAATATAAGCACATTATTCACATAATAAATATTTAAATTTTTTAATATTTATTGCTTTAGTTTCAGTGAAGAGAATTCCTATATTTATCTACATCCTCATCTCTATTCTGGTGACTTCGTTCCATTGTGAATATTTTCATTGACTTCAGCACTATTCGAGATTTCTACTTATCAGAAACAAAAGAAACCCTTTTTCAAAATCAGAGCCTATGATCATTCATTCCATCCATCAATACATTTATAGATATCCATTGTATTTTCCAAAAAAATTTATATTATCTCTTCAGTTATTGGATAAAAATAATCGTATAAAAGATAATTCTAAAATTGTATCAATACAGAAACATTTTTGTATACTGATAATAAAAACATACTCCTCTTATCGTCTTATAATATTTTGATGGGAAAAAATCATTTAATTTATTGTTTTCAAATGAAGAGAGCAACAAAATTAATTATCAAATAGTGTCAGTTTCAATAAACGTTATTATAATAAATACCTTTGAAGGAAAGGCAGACAGTCTGATTTACATTGTATTAGATGCATAAATTGAATGTAAAAAATATATACTATGTACAAATTTACAAAACACAGAGGGGACCAAAAATGTATACAGACTTCAACAAAAGAAAACCTGTATAAAATATGTAATATTTTAACCAATTGCATATTGCTAAGAGTAATTTTGATTGTTTTTATAACATTTTCCAGTTTTGGTCTTTTATATAATTATATAATTTCATCAATATATATAACTGTATTGTTTTCCTATTTATTTTTGTTTTGTGATTTTTTTTTTGTCTTTGTTCTCGGTGCCTTGGTGGGGATTCCTGTGTGGCACCGAGTTTATCTTTATGCTTATCTTTGGTAGCAATCAATAAATCAGTCAATGTTAAATTCATACAGACATCAAATGTTGAATTTAAATGATCTTTGATTTTCACATTTACAGGAGATAGGCCTGCTTAAAGTGGTCACCAGAAACATCAAAACATTTCTGATTACGGTGACTTCTCATCGAAGTATTCTCTCACCTTTCGGTCTTCTTCGATCGTGGTTCTCTTCATTTAAATTTTTGGGGCCCTCTGTATTTCTTACCTTAATGTAAAAATAAAGATATTAATAATAAAAATGCTAGTTATTAGGAGCTTTAGCATAAAAGCTACTTATAGAATGCGCCCTTGGTCTGTACGTTTATCCGTCCGTCCGTCCGTCCTGCGTTTGCACGATAACTTGAAAACGGATTAACCTTTTCAAATACTGTTTTCAGAAATATGGTCATCAAAATCTTAGCTTGGCCGTATGAACTTTTTAGAATTTTTCGTGGACCCCTGTAAGTCGAATTCACGTGCTAAAACAGTGACTATAAAGAATACCAAGATAATGGCATGTCATATAACATCGATTTGTCAAAAATGAATATTATGTTACCAATGACGTATATTAAAGATAGACTCCGAAGCAATTGTTGTTACTTCAAGCAAATTGGGAAGCTCCATGCCCAGAACTGTCATGGCCGAAAGTGAGTGAAGATGATGCAAAATACATGGCTAAACATGAGAGTAGCTGATTAATAATTCTCTCATACGCCGATCACAGAGTGATAAGTTTATCTTTTCATTTACTTTGTATTTGAAGTATTTTATTATGTTTCATAAACAATTTTTCGATCATGGTCTCAATTTCAATTTCGTTTCGATGTCTTTCAGTTATGTACAGGGTTGTGCATAAGCTTTTGCTAGGGGTCTGGAAAATAAACAAAACTAAGTGGAATGTTCTGCGGTTGATAATCAAAAAGTACGTTTATTTCTGCTTTTATCACATCAATATTTAGTGTGGCCACCACCTGCTTCTCGAACAGCACGCATCCGTTTCGGGTAGGAGCGGAGGAGTGTCTCAAACAGAGCAGTATCGTACTCCATGTCCTTCAGCACAGATGTCAGGTGTCCCATTAGAAGGTCTCGAGAATACCGATTTTCACCACGTTCTTGAATCATTAAAGATTCCACTGCGTCTTTTAACACGGCCCCAAAATGTTCAGCAACGTTTACAGTAGCGCTCAAAAGTATTTTGACCATCATGTTTACAAGAATATCTTTTTTTCTTTCGAACCAATTACATCAAAATATTTTGTAAAGGAAAGTAAATGATGAATAACACAAGTTTTCTAAAAATTATGCAAATTACTAATTTAATTAATTTTTTGTAAAAAAAATTCAAATTGGAACAGTCCAAAAATATTTTGACTCCACATAAAAGAGGATTTATACAGTAGTTATCACATATATTCTGCTGCTTTATTCGAAGAGACTATTATCCAGAATGCCCAAGCAGAAGGAGTTCTCTGAAGATTTCAAATCGAAGGTGATTAATGCATTTAAAGATGGCGAAACTCAGGCGGATGCTGCACGCCGGTTTGGGATCTCCAAACAAATTGTCAGCGTTTGGTACAAGAAATACAAACAGACTGGAAGTTTTGATTCGAAACCCCAAAGTGGACGTCCCCGAAAAACAACTCCTAGGGAAGACAAAGTCATCCAGAACTACTCCAAGAAGAATCCACGAATGAGTGCTGCGAACATTAACAATGAAATTCGAGAATATCATGGTGTGAATGTGCATACTTCTACTGTGAAACGACGCTTAAATGAAGTGGGACTGTTTGGTCGACATGGTAGTAAAAAGCCACTAATAAGTACAAAAAACCGGATGGCGCGATTGCAGTTTGCCTAATCCCATAAAGACTGGACTCAAAAAGACTGGGCAAAGATCTTATGGAGTGATGAAACTAAGGTTAATTTGTTTTCATCTGATGGTGTTCAGTATGCACATAGGCCAACTAATAAAAGAAATAACGTCAGATACCAAATTCCAACTGTGAAACATGGAGGACGTGTGATGCTGTGGGGATGTTTTTCTCTTCAAGGTGTAGGTCCACTAATTGAAATCAACGGATTAATGGATCGTTTCATGTACAAAACTATCCTGGAAGAACATATGTTTCCACATTGAAGAGCTAGCATGCCTAGAGGATGGATCTTCCAGCATGACAATGATCCTAAACACGCATCACAACACGTTAAAGACTTTCTCTTAAAAAAAAAAGATCCGCATATTAGATTGGCCAAGTCAGAGCCCGGACCTAAACCCATTGAGCACATGTGGGATGAGGTAAAAAGAAGAGTTAAAAGTCGGCCCCACTCCAACAAGGCTGAATTATTCCATCAGTTGCAGGAAGAATGGAACGCCATTGAACCTACTGTTATTAAGAAGTTAATTAACTCATTGCCAACTCGTTGTGCTGCAGTCATTCAAGCAAACGGCTTTGCAACAAAATATTAAAAGATTTTTCGACCCAAGAATGTTATTTTTTTGCTTTTAGGCTAGCTGTTGTGTCTAATTTATATAAATTTGTCAATGGTCAAAATACTTTTGGACCACTTCATTTTCATTTAATCTTATAGAAACACTGCATTTCATTCATTTTGTATTATATTAACACAAGAGATGTATTAAATCATTTACTTTCCAAAACAAAATATTTTGATATAATTGCTTAGGAAGAGAAAAAGATATTTTTCTAAACATGATGGTCAAAATACTTTTGAGCGCTACTGTAGGTCAGGGGATGCACCGGGCCATTCGTTTGATGAGAAGAAATCGATAGCACTTTCTGCCACTGTTATTAGCAATGATGTTTTTGCTTTCCTGTGATAATTTCTCGGGCCTACCCTCAGCAAATTCGGCATGGCAGTTATCATAACCTTTCTTCCAATTGTCCGTCACCCATCTATCCGATCGGTTTAACTTGTTCGCAACCCATTTGCGATTAATAAAAGACGCACCTGCTTCCATTGCCTCTCGATATGCATTTGCACGAACTCTATCCATGAAACGCTGCTCTTCACTGTCATTTATTAAACCAGCCATATTTGTTTGATACCAATAGACGCACAATGAACTACTCTCTGCCGAAGCGTCATAAGAGTGTGCTACAACGCTGCGGTTTAAGTCGCAGCCCCCTAGCAAAAGGTTATGCACAACCCCGTATTTTCATTTTAGTTACGCATTTTTGATTTATGCTTGTGGAAAATGATTCCTGATCCTTTTTCGTGTCTGTTTGTGCAGTTGTACGCAGAAAAACTTTGAGGAATGGTTTTGAATTAATTATTCCTCGGGCCCAAAATCTTCAAAAACAAAGCAGCCAGACAGCTAATTACTCCACGGCTCACTCCTGCCCAGAAATGTCATGGCTCAATTTGCTTCATTTTTTGCCGCTGTTAACAATTGGATTCGGAGTCTATCTTTAATATACGTCATTGATTGTTACTCTCTGTAAATCTTTTAAGCATTTTTGACATCGGCACGCGCACGTGAAATCGGTTTGTCGACACACGATTGATCAAGTACTTAAATTATACCATTAAGTAGCGGAAGAATGGAGGCACTTTTGGTTTTATAATATCCGCCCACCCCCTTCATAATTTCTACATTTTTTGAGATAGAAGCTTGAAATTCGGAATGTACGTTACTATGGGCATGTCCACCTTCATTATTTAGTTTGGTTTTGATTGGTGCACTGGGGTCGGAATTACGGGGGTGGGATTCAGAGAGGACAAAGATCTATGTGCTATTTAGGTAGGTAAAGGAGTGAAATTCAGTTTACAAATCCCTCTAAGCAAGATCTACATTACTACGAAGTTCAGGCCCAAATGTTCCAATGGGGTAGGAATTGCGGGGGTCACTTAGTCGTTAGAACTATGGCAACATATGGCATGTGATATGTCATTCCATCGGAAATGTTGAAAAAGGAAAGAAGATACAAGCTCTTTTGCATTTTATACACACTTGAGGGGGGGGGGGAGGTAAAAAGTCAAATAAAGCGGTAAAAATAGATGACCGCAGGATCTGCTACTTGCCTTACCATACTCTGGTGGAGTAATTTCTTGTTAATAAATATAGAAATGTATTTCTGCTTCACTTCTAAAGCTCCTCCTGGAATATTTACACTATATGATCACAAATATCCGGACACATGCACGTTTGCGCTCTAGCCACGATTTCATGGAAATCAATAGGGCGTTGCACATCCCTTTGCCCGAATCACAGCTTCCACCCTTCGGGGAAGACTTTCCACCAAATGTTGGTAGGTACTTTCCGGAATGTTCCTCCATTCCTCCCGAAGAGCGAGAATCAGTTCAGGTACAGAAGTTGGCCGATGTGATCTGGCCCGCAAGCGTCTTTCCAATTCATCCCACAGACTCTCTATAGGATTGAGGTCGGGACTTTGTGCCGGCCAACCCATTTCTTCGACCCCTGAGTCCGCAAACCACTGCTGTACATGCCTCGCTTTGTGGCACGGAGCATTGTCGTGTTGGTAGAGAAATGGCCCGTTTCCGAAAAATTGCCACAACGTTGGAAGTGCACAGTTGTCCAAAACATTCAGATAACGGTCGGAGTTCATGATTCCTTGCACAGGAACGAGCTGGCCCAGTCCGTACCATGAAAAATGAGCCCCACACCATGACTCCTCCTCCTCCGAACTTGACTGTGGGCTCTGTGCACTCAGGTAAGAAGCGTTCTCCAGGTATGCGCCAAACCCAAACTCGTCCATCGGATTGCCAGAGTGTGTAGCGAGATTCGTCTGTCCACATTACACGTTTCCATTGGTCCATTGTCCAGTTTCTGTGGGCTTTGCACTACTCCAGACGTCGCTTGGCGTTGACCCTGCTGATGTGGGGCTTGTAGGCAGCAGCACGGCCATGGAATCCCATCGTGTGCAGTTCCCGACGAATTGTCATGGTACTGGCATCATTTGCAGAGGCGTTTCGAAACTCTGTGGCAATTTTTTCCGCCGAGGACTTCCGGTTGCTGCGGGTGACACGACGAAGCACTCGACGGTCTCTGTCCGTTAGTTTCTTGGGTCTACCGGTTCGTTGTTGAACTGTTGTTGATCCCCGGGTCTTCCATTTCATATTGACATCGCCTACTGTTGACTTGGGTATCTGAAGAAGGCTGGAAATGTCACGCACGGACTTGTCGCATAGGTGACATCCAACGATGGTTCCACGTTGGAACTCACTGAGCTCTGCCGAACGACCCATTCTTGCCAATGTCCAAGCAGAGTTGTGTCTGAAAGTGTGGGAAGCTATTTAAATGATGTGCAAGTCATTATCATGTGACATTGGGCCAATCGATGATCTGTGAGGGGTGTCCGGATATTTTTGATCATATAGTGTATGTTTCCAAACTTCATGAACACTTTCTTGCATTAACTTGGTAATAATATTTTTAATTTCATTAATCTACACCAAACACTTTTCGAGTTATACGCTCTATTACCGGACTTTTGCCTCACCCTGTTTATATAGACAAAGACTACTAATTTGGGGGATGAGAGGTTTATTTTGTTAATTGATTAATAAAATTAAAAAATAAAATCCGGATTAGATGAATTTGAATAAGATTTTTTCTCAGCAAATAATCCATATAACATAAAAACAGCTGATGTTGAAATTTTTATATCTTAGCGTATCTTTTACTGATATCTGAATATATCCATCCCTTAGGGAAGATCTGATATTTATAGCTCTTATTCCAGTTGCCACTTCGTAGAAGGTTGTTTGATATTTTACAGGGTGTCCTGGGAAGAAAGATCAATCCGTGTGGGTTTAGAATGAAGCCAAAAAGTTTACATAAAGTTGTAGTCTTTTATTAATGGTTTCTGAGATACAACTATTTGAAATTAAAGTTATGACGCTTCTAACATGGTTTTTATTTTATTGCATTATAATATCAAATTATCGAATATTCCGCCACGTTCTTCGATGCATTTGTCAATTTTTGTGAGAACTTAGCGAGTTGCACGCCTGAAGGCATCGTCACGATCTCTTATTTGGTACATAGCATCTATTGTACGTGCAATAAAATCGTCTCTTATATTAACTGTAGTTTTATAAACCTCACACATTAACCAACCCCACAAGAAGAAATCCAAGGGAGTTAGGTCGGGTAATCTTAGTGCCAACTGACTGCTCTACCGTGACCAATTCAGCGATTAGAAAAAAATGCATTTAAGTGTTTTAGCACATACATCATATCTACATATTCACTTTAGAGAAAACGTGCGTCGTTTTTCAAATGTGTCAAAGACAACAGTACAGACGGCAAACTCAGTTTAACGAACCTTTTACATCAATGGAAACACAATGAGCCAAAACCGCTTTTCCACAACAAAATATTTATTACGCCTGGATACGTATTTCGGACGCTACGCGTCCATTTTTCAACAAGACTGAATGTTACAGACAATCGACAATCGAACAGAGAAGTGTACATTTGTTAGAATGGGACGAAAGCAGCGCTTTCACAAAGCTCATCGAACCAGAATAAATTCCAGATGAATTACACGGAGGTAGTCAAGAAGCCTGATCAACCCAAGTGGTCTTCCACATTATATAAAAAGAAAATAAGATTGTCGATTGTCAGAAACAAAATACAAACGAAGTAAAAAAAAAATACAGCGAGAGGGAAGATTATCACATCTTCCAGTAGTCCGGGAAAGAAACGTTGCTAATATCTTCAAAATTGACGTCAAGAACGTTCCTCGGTTTACGATACTTCGTATGCCAGCTCATATTCATTGAGTTCTTCAGTATCCGATTCACAAGTATATTGTCGTAAGTCTTCATCTTCTGTATCATAAACAAAAGGAGGTCCTGTATATGGGCCATGTTTAAATCCAAGTGGATGGATTGGTTTTTCACCGTCCTTCTGCCAAGCTGGACAATGGACCTCAGGGTAACATTCTGAAACGACTGTAGTTCACTCCATCTGGATTTACAGATAGTCGCCCACGCAGACATGCCATAGAGGAGTATGGTCCGGATAATCGACTTGTACAGAAGGAGTTTGTTGTCAATGGTGAGGGCGCTGTTGCGACCCATGAAAGCTATGATACTGTACTTAACCCTCTTCGCTTTGTTCAGAGCATAGGACATATGCCGGTTCCATGAGAGTCTTGAGTCAATGATAACTCCCAGATACTTGTCGTTGTCCACCCAGTCCAGTTTCTTATTGAACAGAACAAGAGAATCTGGGGGACGCTTGAGCTTCCTATTGAGGTACAAAGCCTTGCACTTTCCGACGTTAAGATTCAACTTCCAGCAGTTAAACCAGTCTTCGAACTGCTTCAAGGCGCACTGCAGCCGAGTGATAACGTGAGCTGGCTTGTGTGCCCATGTCATAATGGCAGTGTCATCCGCATAAAAATACAGATTACAATTATCAGGTTTCGGGAAATCATGTTCAAAGTAATTAAATAGCACAGGCCCGAGGACAGAACCCTGAGGGACACCGGCCTTTACAACACGGGGTGTGGAAAGATTTTCTCCAACTTTGGCTTGATAGGATCTGCCGTCAAG
>JAHWFO010026324.1:0-34059 GCA_023313115.1 Rhysida immarginata | reverse complement strand
GACTTTTGGTCGACTCTTGGCGACTTTGGTCGACTCTTGGCGACTTTGGTCGACTCTTGGCGACTTTTGGCGACTTTTGGTAATACTTTTTCTTTGCAGAAATCGAAACTGCATGTACCACTAAGTATATACACCAAAATGTACTCATTTGGCCTAATAGAATTCCCGCTAGCGAGCTCTGAACACCTCACGTTATTTCTTGCCCACCCGGTATATAACTAGCAGTAGACCTGGCGTTACCCGGGATAATTACGCTTGTAGGTGAACAGCACAAACTAAACAAGCTAAATTAAACCTCCAAATTGGTTAAATAATAACTCAATCACTACAATATAGAGGGACGGGACTATCCATTCTAAGAAACAGCCGAAAGACTTTTCTTCACTGAAAGTGGAATTTACCTCTTCACTGAAAAAATCCATTCTAGGTGATATACCGGGACTTGATTTACCGAAAAAATTTTTTTTAAAGGCTCACAATGGATGGACATCTCCAAGGATGCCTTCTAGTCTAAATAATTTTTTACTGACGTACACTTTTGATGTACACTTGATGTTGGTGCAATTTCCTTTCTTCTTTCGATGTCTTGAAGCAAAAATTGGCCATTCATTACTTTGTGTACTCTAGCGGTAGCCGATTCTTCTATTTACTTGCTTACCATTTGCTCAATACAGCACGGAGCTAAAGGAGTGATTCCTCTATCGTCTTTCACTCTTTCTCGATAGTCTGCTAACTCATTATCTCCAGTTACTGATCATTTTTAAAGATTTTCAAGAAATTGTAAAGTACTAAGAATTCTCTTTTCTAAGAAAAGTCTGAATAACAGGTATTTTATGCATTGAATTCTATATTACACAAACTTTGCCTTGCATTGTTGGTCATGAGAAATATATTATTGATCCTTGCATAGTGTTGGTGCATTGCGTGTTGACACCATCGTTGTTACTTATTGTTGCAAAAACTTTGTCTTGCATTGTTGGTCATGAGATATTTCTCATTAATATGCCCTGCCATAACCATGAATATCGATTTTTTATCAATAATTATTATTTTTCGAAATCTTAGGTAGATTGTTTCTCATGCAAATCTACAGTTTTATTACGATCTTGATGAAATTTTGAATACTTCACCTTCAAACCATGAGGAAGGTCACTGTCTACCTCAGATTTCGAAAAATAATAATTATCGATAAAAAATCGATATTCATGGTTATAGCAGGAGATATTAATTAGAAATATCGCATGACCAACAATGCAAGGCAAAGTTTGTGCAACAATACGTATCAACAATGGTATCAACACGCAATTCACGAACACTCTGCACGGACCAACCAATATATGAAAGGAAAACTTTGTGCAACAATAGGTATCAATAATGGTGTCAACACGCAATTCACACTACGCTCGGACCAGTAACATATCTCATGACCAACAATGAAAGGCAAAGTTTGTGCAACGATAGGCAGATCGTGTTCGCTTCAACAACGGTCTCAATGCCCAGTTCACCAATAACAATGAGCACAAAAATATTCAAAGAATTATAACAATGAACATAAAATGATGATGCAATGATAGAAAGTTCTTTTCAAAGAATTATAACAATGAACATAAAATGACGATGCAATGACAGAACATTCGTTTCCAAGAATTATTAATAATGAACAGGAAAATGGATATAATAGACGATATGGATAGGGCAGTCTCTCTCGATGAGGCAAAGGAGGTACCTTCAGCTCCCTAACAAACGTTCAGGGAAAAGTGTGTGTGTTTACCTACAAGCGTAATTATCCCGGGCAACGCCGGGTCCTCTGCTAGTTTTTCTATATATATAAAGAAGGACGTTTGTTTGTTTGTGGTTTTGTGGGTTTGTTTGTTTTTTATACAAATCAATAGTTTTATTCCGATCTTGATAAAATTTTGCAAACATGACCTTCTAAGCATGAAGAAGGTCACTGTCTACCTCAGACTTCGAAAAAATAATTAATGATAAAAAATCGATATTCATGGTTATGGCAGGGCATATTAATGAGAAATATCTCATGACCAACAATGCAAGACAAAGTTTTTGCAACAATAAGTATCAACAATGGTATCAACACGCAATTCACAAACACTCTGCACGGATCAACAATATATAACTCATGACCAACAATACAAATAAAAGATTGTGCAAGAATAGGTACCAACAATGGTGTCAACACGCAGGGCACCAACACAATGCAAGGATCAACAATATATGTCTCATGACCAACAATGCAAAGCAAAGTTTGCGCAGTATTGAATTCAATGCATGGAATTCCTGTTATTCAGGCTTTTCTTAGAAAAGAGAATTCTTAGTGCTTAACAATTTCTTGAAAATCTTTAAACATGATCAGTAACTGGAGATAATGAGTTAGCAGACTATTGAGAAAGAGTCAAAGACGATAGAGGAATCACTCCTTTAGCTCCGTGCTGTATTGAGCAAATGGTAAGGAAGTAAATAGAAGAATCGGCTACCGCTAGAGTACACAAAGTAATGAATGGCCAATTTTTGCTTCAAAACATCGAAAGAAGAAAGGAAATTGAACCAACATCAAGTGTACGTCTAAAGTGTACGTCAGTAAAAAATTATTTAGACTAGAAGGCATCCTTGGAGAGGTCCATCCATTGTGAGCCTTTAAAAAATTTTTTTTCGGTAAATCAAGTCCCGGTATATCACCTAGAATGGATTTTTTCAGTAAAGAGGTAAATTCCACTTTCTGTGAAGAAAAGTCTTTCGGCTGTTTCTTAGAATGGATAGTCCCGTCCATCTATATTGTAGTGATTGAGTTATTATTTAACCAATTTGGAGGTTTAATTTAGCTTGTTTAGTTTGTGCTGTTTACCTACAAGCGTAATTATCCCGGGTAACGCCAGGTCTACTGCTAGTTATATACCGGGTGGGCAAGAAATAACGTGAGGTGTTCAGAGCTCACTAGCGGGAATTCTATTAGCCCAAATGAGTACATTTTGGTGTATATACTTAGTGGTACATGCAGTTTCGATTTCTGCAAAGAAAAAGTAGTACCAAAAGTCGCCAAAAGTCGCCAAGAGTCGACCAAAAGTCGCCAAGAGTCGACCGAAAGTTGCTTATTTCAAAAAAACAATGAATACCTAATTGTCAAATGAACAAATACCGTACAAACCAACTTTAATATCAACAATAAACAATGTTTTATTTTTAATTACAAATGTGTTTCAATATGACCACCAGTGTGCTGTTCCAATAGCTGCATTTTCTTCGGCAGCTCGCAGCATATCTGCATTAATTAGTCTGATATGTAATGTTATTTGATCCTTTAAGGTTGAGAGGGTTAGGAACATGTGCTTGATACACAAGGCTTTTCAAATATCCCCATAACCAAAAATCACAAGGGTTGAGATCAGGCGACCTGGGTGGCCATACCATGGGAAATGCACGACTAATTATTCTGTTGTCTGAAAAACGTTCTCGCAAGATCTGCTGCACCTGACGTCCGATGTGCAGTGGCGCACCATCCTGCATAAAAATGGTAGAATCCAGACAACCCTTTTCCTGCAATCGTGGTATCACAAAATTCTCAAGCATATCGGCATACCTGGCAGAATTGCCGGAACAAGTCACCAGTCCACGGGGACGGATTTCTTCAAAAAAGTACGGGCTGATGATGAAAGAAGTAGTAAAGGCGCACCATACTGTTAGTTTCGGTGAATGCAGACACACTTGGGGATTTGATGCAGCCCAAATACGGCAGTTGTGGATATTGATATCACCATTCAAATAAAAATGTGCCTCATCACTCCATGAAATTTGTCATGGCCATGCATCATCCACTTCCATACGTGCTAAAAATCTCAACGAAAAATCAGTTCGTGTACGTTCATCTCCAGGAAGCAATTGTTGAACAGGTGTGAGCTTATAGGGATAAAATGTCAATATCTTGTGCAATATTTTCCTCACCGTCGAATATGGGATATCTGTTTAGCGTGCTATTGCATGTGCACTGCTGGTACCCTACACAGTAGTCATCTCCTGTTCCACAACAGCAGTTGCAACTTCTTCAACGTGTTGCTGCCTGATTCGTTTGCGTCCCCGGCCTAGTTGCACTCCTACAGTTCCGGTAGATTCAAATCGTTCAATCATTTTCCGTAAGTTAGTTATGCTCATCAGTCCTCTTCGTAACATTTTCAATCGCCGGAATTCACGAAGGGCAGCACTTGCATTGTCGCTCTTCTGATCAAACAACTTGACTAATAACGCCCGGGCAGGCAGTGTAAGCGTCATCGTCAGGCCATTCGTTCGTGAATGATGGGAAATCCTCAGCCTTGCCTTTTATTGTCATGATTGCTCAACACGGAACGCGCTTATGCAAATGTATTCATTGTTTTCTTGAAATAAGCGCCCGCTATGGCGACTTTTGGTACTATTTTTTTTTTTTGCAGGAATCGAAACTGCATGTTCCACTAAGTATATACACCAAAATGTACTGCATTTGGCCTAATATAATTCCCGTTAGCGAGCTCTGAACACCTCACGTTATTTCTTGCCCACCCGGTATATAGAAGACTAGCAGAGGCACCCGGCGTTGCCCGGGATAATTACGCTTGTAGGTAAACAGAACATCCTCAAAAAGCTAATTTAAACCTCCAAATTGGTTAAATAATAACTCAATCACTACAATATAGAGCAAAGGGACTAAACGGAACAATCTAAAAAAATTAAATTAAATTTTGCAATATCTTAAAAATAAACACATGAAAATGCTTAGAATTAATACAGTAAAAATTCTTAATGAAAATTCGAAAAAAAATTTTTTTAAATGCTCACAATGATGAATAAGAACTCTCTTTTCTAAGGCAAGCCTGAATATCAGGAATTCTATGCTTTGTTATAAATTGAAGCTTATCCATATTGCATCATCATTTTATGTTCATTGTTATAATTCTTGGAAAGATTGCTTTAACATTGCATCATCATTCTGTGCTCATTGTTATTAGTGAATTGCGCGTTGATACCATTGTTGATGCGAACACGATGGGCCTATTGTTGCACAAACTTTGCCTTGCATTGTTGGTCCTGAGATATATATTGTTGGTCCATGCAGTGTGTTTGTGAATTGCGTGCTGATACCATTGTTGATACCTATTGTTGTACAAATTTTGCCTTGCATTGTTGGTCATAAGATATTTCTCATTAATATGCCTTGCCATAACCATGAATATCGATTTTTTATCGATATTCATTATTTTTCCGAAATCTGAGGTAGACAGTGACCTGCCTCATGGTTCGAAGGTCATTTATGCAAAATTTCTTCAAGATCGGAATAAAACTGTAGATTTGTATAAAAAACAATCAAACCCACAAACAAACCCACAAACAAACAAACAAACATCCTTCTTTATATACATAGTAGAAGTTTCATGTCCATTGTTGAAACTTGCAACACAGATAGCAGACGTATATATCATCAGCGCCACCAAACGTCAATTTTGTACAATAATGGCAACATGAAAAAAAATTCACTTGCATAACTTTTTTTGAACCCCCCCACCACTCCGTAGCAGGAGTAATTCTTCCACATAATAAATTCTTATGCCATGTAGATGCTTATGGCAAAATCATCGATATAAATTTCGAGAGGTCCAATTTTCAGTATGCCGGCGAAACACTGGCAGATATTTGGTCCAACTTAGTTATAGATGGTTACACAGTTCTCGCAAAGTATATTGATCCAGATATATCTGAAGTATCTCAAAACATTTGCAAACAAAAGCTATGATTTGGCGGCCAAAGCATTTGTGTGAAAGACAATGTTTAAATCAAATAAAGAAAAGTTGATCGATCATGCTGTACACAAGCAAGGAGCGATTATTACAATTAATTCCACAAAGATTTCTGCCACCACCTATTCCTCTTGTTCAGACAGGTAATGATCTCACAAGTCCTGAGTTTCCCAACCCAAATCGACTGTCCAGAATTACATATTCCCATTTTTATTTTGAACTTATCAATATCTCAAAATATGCTCCCAGCTACTGCAAAATCCTTTAAGATTATTCAGGGTCAACTCATAATAAGAATTTGCAAACAGTATAATTTGTATCATTCATCACTTTCCAGATTATCGACGCATTCGAAATACGTTTGTCACCGGAATAAGCAGATGCACCTTGTCGTTCACAAAGGAGGACCAATACGTATAACCGCAAAGGGAGGACGCGAACTATTAGCAATCTTGAGTGACTATAGTGGATTGACAAAGATAAATCCGATTTCGACTCTAATCGTTTAAGATCAAAACAGAAAGAAATGAGTGACAAAATACCTGTCATTTCCATAGAATATCATCCTTTAACACCATGGGAGGATTAATAATTTCCTTGTTCTATCTCGCCACTTATTGTGTCACTGTCAGTTCTATAACTGGTATCCAACTATATATAAAGGAGAACATGTGGGTTCGTCACGGAAACAGTTTTGCATTGTTGTTGCACGTTTAAGCATTGTTGGCGCTCACTTAAAGCGCACGCCGGAACTGAAGTCACCTGACCATTGTTGTCTGAGCAACAATTTTTATCATCAATCAATCACAAAACTATAAATAAAGGAGAAAATGTGAGTTCATCAAACGAAACAATTTGAATGAATTGAATTTGATAAAAATAATTACCGCGCAAACTGCGCGTGGGCCCCGTTCATTCTTATCATAAAATACAATCACTATAAGCAAACGCTGCGGATGAGAGATTTTCAGTTTAGAGTTAATAAAATACAGTGTTAATAAAATTTTAATTTCCTTTGTAAATTTATCACACGCCTAGAAAATAAAGCCTTTGAAATTATACGTTTTTTGAAATCATTCAAGGGGGTCGAGCGCAGCGTTATCGAAGGGGGTCCTGGACGTGCGTTATGAGTATGTTAAAAGAGGAAGGGGTTTAAAAAAGAGCCAATTTTGTGTTCCGTAATTTATGGACGACCCCTTTAAGTTTGGTATTGGTCGAGCAACAACAGGAACCTTCACCCATGGAGTAACAGACCTTCTGTTACTACTTGCCTTCAAGAGTTTGCTTCACCGAATGGATTGACTGTGGCATATTTGGCGTTAAACCTCAGAACTGAATACCCGGTCACAATTATTGGTAAAAAGAGGCTGATGGGGTTGGGAATTCATTCCGGGGAGTGCTTTCATGATAATTGTGTGAAAAATAAAATTTAATATAGGTCCTACTCATGAAATGAGATAGACAGAAATGTATGGATGAAAACATTTATTATAATTGTATTAAATGCATTCAGAGTTTTAACGAAATCTCTCCGTTTAACCCTGAATAAATACGTACATGTATTTCTATTCTACTGTATATGATGGGGCTAAACACCGAAGTTTTTTCCCCTTTATAAAAAAGCCTCATCACTTTAATAACATGAGAATTTTTATTATTAATAAATATGATATTAAAAACTTATAATCTTTCCTAACTAATTAAATAAAAGCATTATAGGCTGTGAGGAATTGAAAACACCGACGTCTGATGGCAGTTTATAAAACTTTTTGGAAGGAGACGATCACATCAAGCCAGTAAGCATAAAGCAAACTATGTCATCAAATGTTAATTGTTGCGTTTATGGTTGCTCAAATACCAATAAAAACACTCAAGAAGTACAGTTTTATCGTTTTCCTAATGGAAAGCTACATCAAGTTGGTCTTGAAAAATGGACTCAAGCTTTGAAGAGACAAAGGTTGTTAACATGCATGGAACACCTGAGAAGAAATCTCCAGCCGAAATTTTATTTTTCTATGTATGATTTTTAGCTATCCTTTAAATACTGTTTACTTTCTCATCCTGTGTTTTAATGTCTGAAAGTAAAGTGGTGCGCGCAGCACAATTGATGGTGCTCACAATTTCTAATAATCTTTCTTTTCTCTTCTAGAGTTGGAGTTGACACTGCTTCTTTGCCCTACGTAATGATGACATTAAAAAAAAAACATTTTGCTTCAATGTAAAAAAAAAAATAAATTAAAAGTGAATCGCTTATTGGAAAATTAAATATTGTGCTAATTAAAGCACCCTGCACCCCAGTTTTTTTACTTGGATTTTTCCAAGTCATGAAAAAATTAGTTTTCCCTTGAACTTGTTCCTCATTGACATAAACTATGACTGCTGCCACATGCTTGCAACCGCCTAAACCAGCTTTACATTGGCACATAAAAGAATCTATTTCACGTGTTGCTGAAAGCTAATAAAAGCGATTAAAAATTATAAAGAAACAATTATATGATTTAGAAAAAATTAGGTTTCTTTTTTTTTTAACCTTAATTTCAATGATATAATTTCAATGATGAAATTAATTTAATTTCAATGAGCTCTGAGCGAGTTCTCCTACCAAAATGTTTGAAGGAATGTCACCAGGTGGCGAACTTGTTGTTTTTCCCATGAGCTCCTCACACTCTATTCCTGTATTCGCGAAGTCTGTCGTTTCGACACCTTTTTTGTTACAGATTTTTTGCTGTTTGACTTCAGATTCAGTTGCGAGTCCGGGCGAATCACGGAGAAAAATGCGTATGGAAAAGAAACGTACGAATTAAAAAGTTTGTATAATAAACATACACACATTATATTGAAGAGCACAAAGTAAAAGTAAATGTTTAACGACAACAGTCAATACAGGATGTACCTAATGGTCTGAACAAACTTGGAGGGGAGGTAGTAGTATGGGTGATTCTAAGCAAAAAAGTTCATTCGAACTTGGGTCCGAATTTGAACAATAACTGAGATATGAACAGAAATAAAAATACCGACACCAAGATCAACAAGTTAATAACTAAGGTTCTGTAAAGCTAGATTAATAAAGTTTGCAGGAATAACGGTACATACCGTTAAAATTTGAAAGAAAACCAACAAGAAGTTTCCGAGTTACGCAGTCAAAATTGTAACAAGTGCTGGTTAGCACTCACAAGTGAACATGTCTTATGATTTTGAATGAGTAACTCGGAAACTTCTCGTTGGCATTCGATCAAATTTTAACGGTATACACAGTTTTATGCACCCTGTTATTCCTCTAAACTTTATTAATCTAGGCTTTACAGAACCTGAGTTATTAACTTGTTGATCTTGGTGTCGGCATTTTTATTTCTGTTCATATCTCAGTTATCATTCAAATTCGGACCCATGTTCGTATGAACTCTTTTGCTTAGAATCACCCATACTACCTCCTCTCTAAGTTTGTACAGACCGTTCAGATACACCCTGTATATCTTCACAGCATATAAGTTATACCCCCTTCCTATAGACAGAAGAAATAATCTTTGATTACTTCCAAACACAATAAACCTGTTTGAATTAAGATTTTATTGTTGTTTATGTGTAAATCAATTAAAAGTTGAAAAGTCTCATGGGCGTATATAATGAAATTTAAGGTTTTTGCTTAGGTGTTAACAATTACGATTTTTGAAATTTGAAAATTTAACTATCCAAAATAATCCTGCAAACATTCTAAGAAGGAGCTTTAATCTTGGACTAATAACTAACTAGTAACTAACTAACTAACTAACTAACTAACTAACTAACTAATAACTTAGTTATTAGTACAATCGAGTTTACGTATTTCGGCTACCAAGTAGCCACCTTCAGCGATGAGAGACAAAAGTCAAGTAAGAATTTTGTTGATTAGAGGTTCCCTCCCTTTTTGGTTGTTCCATTCCACAGTTCTTGTTTAATTTTTTTTCATCTTTGAAAGGCTCTATTTAGCAAACTACACAGCTTATAGATTTAATCAATGCGTCTTTCAGAGGGATGTAATATGAAGTTTATTTTGGTTATTCACATGATCACAAATATTCAATGTGGCACCACGAAAAGCCCGAACGATCTACAATAAAGAGCTTGCACCAGTTGTAATCTGTAAGGTTTCATAACCAACTTCTCTCTCAACACTTTTTGCAACGTCGTAAGGGGCATTTGAAGTTCCCAGCTGGCTCGGCGATTCGACTTCCTCGGTTTGCTGAATGCGTTGGACATTCCTTTTCCTACACTTGTGACCTTCCAGGATTTTTGCCTTTGCAATGGCAAAGTTTCTCAATGAACTGATGAAACCAATGTAGGATATTCCATCTTTTTGGAGGACTGGTTCCATATATGTTACCGAATTAATTTTATTGAATTCAAGCATTTACCAACATCTCTTAGCAATGAAACAAAATTTCAGAGTGTCCCCTTCACGATGATTAGTAGAGTCGCGATATAAGTTGTTTCTTTGCCGAGATATAGCTTTTCAAATTTGCTATATTCTTTTGTGATCCCCCTGCACTGTTCCACTGTTAAACTTAAAAACGGCAGCATCTCTTTTCTCTCTCTGCATTTTGCTTCATGTAGTTATTTAGCTTGGATGGAAGCATAATAGAGTCCATATATATGCAGCGTCTTTCTGTTAGGTTGCCTTTAAAGCTGGCCAAAAATGGGAGGAACCTCTAATCCACAGAGAGAATTGAAATTCCGGATACGTACACTCACTCACCAAAAGTCAAGGCATACCCTTCCAATCAGGTTCTCTGTCCGTAATGAGACAGATCCCGCTGCTTCCATTCTCGGAATGCAGATGCACAGGACTCCTTGATATCAGACAATCATTGTAAGCAAGACTAGCTGCATAAATGGCAGCATGTCGAGAGCTATCCGCTTTTGAACGGGGGATGATTGTTGGTGCCAGACGGATGGGTGCCTCAATATCAGATGTAGCCAACACCCTGCAATTTTCCCGCACAACCTTTGCAAGGGTCTATCGAGTACACCCAACGAAGGGTTACAACGGCCGTCCACGCCTCATTGATGCCAGAGGTGATCGCCGGGTTACCCGGCCTGTAACTGCTGACCGAAGGGCAACAGCGGGCTAAATCGCCATACGATACAACCAGGATCGTCCCACAACGGTGTCCGTGACGACAATTCGGCGAACCTTGGCAGTTGCAGCCTTTGGGAGCAGGAGGCCATGACGGGTGCCACTCTTTACAGCTGCATATCGTCGGCAACACCTAGCCTAGGACAACCAACATCGACATTGGACCGCTGAGGACTGGTGAAGGGTTGTCTGGTCCGACGAGTCACGATTTCAGCTGTATTAGGCCGATGGTCGTATCCGTGTCTGGCGCAGGCCACACGAAGCCATGGATCTGGAGGTTCAATACTGGTTTGGGGTGTTTAATGGTGGCATGCAATGGGTCCACTGGTGCATCTGAAATTCACTCTGCGTGCTATTTCCTACGTCGATCTGCTTTAGGACCACCTGCACCCCTTCATGAATTGTTTTTACGCCGTGGGCGACGGCATCTTCCAGTAAGATAATGCACCTCCACACACGGCCCTTGTGAAACAGCAGTGGTTGGAGGAATACGCTACCGACTTCACGACAATGATTTGGCCTCCACGTTCCCAGATTGCATACCCATTGAACATTTGTAGAACGTCATCTAACGAGCTTTCAGGTCGTCACCACCACAACTGGTAAATGCAGCATCGTTATGGAGTGCAGTGGAGGCGGCATGGCTTGCAGTGCCTGTGGATGTGTTCTGGGGACTGGTAGACTCTCTTCCACAAAAGGTCGCTGCCTTTATCGACAGCGTTTCCAAAATGGTCAGATCACTTAAAAGACGATTCCCTCCTTGGTGGGGAGTAGGGAGGTCGTGACCCTCGAAGATAGAAGAATCACAATGGTAGAAATCGTGCAGTAGATCCAGATCAATCACTGGGCCAGAAGAGGCCCAACACATTATTAGGCAGGTGTGCCGTGACTTTTGGTGAGTGAATGTATTTCGGCTACCAATTAGCCATCTTCAGTGATGAAAGACAAAAGTCAACTTTTACTTTGAATGATGAGTTGACATTTGTCTCTCATAGCTGAAGATGGCTACTTAGTAGCCGAAATACGTATTCGGTATTTCAATTCTCTTTGTAGATTAAAGATTTCCCTTTTTTATAAGCTTTTTATAACTTTGCTCTGTTAGTTAGTTTAGGTCAAATCTTGTAATCAATATTAAACCAACTTTCCGACAAGCTAGGGAGCTGCAATTTGACACACTTATGCAGAATCGATGACAATTTATGATAAAGAAAAAAATTTTCAAATCGGTTCATTGGTTCGTGTTCTAATGGTACTAACTCATTACTACGAATTGATTGTTGTAACAATTGGACATTTCGTTATGGGGAGAGGTAAATGTATCTATTGTTTATTGTTGCAAAATTAAGCTGTATTGTTGCCACTAAATAAAACATTATAAAAGCTTTGTTTGATAAAACCTTTTTCCTCTTATTTGCTTGTTCCTTTCCACAGTTTTTGCTTAAATAATTTAAGGCTGGGACAAAATAAATATTAGGGATCTTTCTTGAAGGAACAAACTTTTGTTGTGGAGAACAACAATGAGCTTTCCAATGATAGCTTCACAATAGGATCAGAAAGACATCTCATTTTCCATTTGAAAGGAAAATAATAAAATAATGTGAAATAATAAAAAAATAATTTCAGCATGAAAGAAATTGAATTTTTGAAGGTATTGTGATGTCACACTTATGTAAAGTCCCCAGTACCCCCATGTCACGCTGTGTCACACTTTTCATATCCCCCCCCCCCCCTAAGAGCGTTACGTATTTCTTGAACGTCCCCAATTTCCTGCTAAATTCCAGTTTTCTTGTAGATTTCTTGGGCGTAGAAGAAGATGCATTTTACTGCTTTCGCAAATTATATAATTAAGAAACTATATACAGCTGTGTGTGTTTGTGCGTGTGTATGTGTGCGTGTTTTTGTGTGTGTGTGTCAACAATGAGCTGGCTCTCTAATTCGCAAATTATTTACTTTGAACTGACAACATTGAAAGTATTCTTAAAATTAAATAAAAAAATAAAATAAAATTAAATAAAGTGTCATAATTTTGCCAAGAATTTTAGCACTTAATTTCTCAAGTAATCCATATTTCAGTTATTGAATTTACACATTTATTGGAGTAATAATTTCGTATAGGGGGTAAATTCAAATAAACAAGAAATTTACTTTTTAAACGGGTTGAATTAATCTATAATTTAAAAAAATGTAGCTCTCGCTCTTCCGCATATTGCACTGATAGAATCAAACTTATTGAAACAAGCTCAGTTCAAATTGAGTATTTCGTTCTAAAGATTTTTATATATAATCAAGTAAACACTGTAATTAAACCAATAGGAATTAATGAAGAGGAAATGAAGAGTTTGGGATTTTTTTTCGTTTACATTAAAATGAACATTTATTAAATACTCTCTCTGTCCGAAAATAAAGACGAAAATAATACTGAATACTCCCTCTCCCTTTACCATATGAAAATAATATTGAAATTCATGCCATATTTTCGGATATGGAGAGACTTTATAATATCATCCGCCTCTATTGTTTAAATAAATTCGTCTTGAACTTTTATTTGATATTGAACTGGCGCAATCCTCCAATTAAATATATATTTAAATCTTATGGTGATGTAATTATGTAAAATTTGTTTCACGTGTTAAATTTGAATAGATATATATATATCTGAGACTTTAATGAAATTATTCAAGGTATTACCATAGCCTAATAATGAGGCCCTATTATTAGGCTGTGGTATTACGTCATAGTCTGTATCTATTTATTAATTCAAAACAATGGCAATACGACGCCCTATCCGACATTCCAATGATTATCGACATTCAATTATCATTTATTATAAATTTAAAAT
Organism: Rhysida immarginata; assembly: GCA_023313115.1. Lineage (NCBI taxonomy): Eukaryota > Metazoa > Arthropoda > Chilopoda > Scolopendromorpha > Scolopendridae > Rhysida > Rhysida immarginata. The sequence goes on along the minus strand of JAHWFO010026324.1, from coordinate 20,327 downwards.
TTTTAAAATTAAGTTTATAAAATAAATAAATTATTTAGACTTATTTAGAGTAAAACCGGATCCAAGCATTTTCTAGGAAAATTTCTACACAGCTTATTGATAAAGCTTGCATTTTAATAAAAATATAACAAAAAATTCTAATGTAGCCTAAAAAATTTCTTCCGATTGTAAAATACAAAAAAGAGTAATTACAATAAAATAAATACAAGTTTATCTATAAATGAACTCGAAGGAATTATAAGTTTATCTATAAATGAACTAAAAATTAATGCTTAAAATAAAACAGTTTCTAATCAACAGGAAGGAATTATAATTTTTATCTATAAATGAACTAAAAAAAAAAAAATTTAAATCAAATAGTTTTTAATCAACTCGAAGAAATTTTAACTTTATCTACAAATGAGAAGTGGGAATATACTGTGGATAAAGACATGATGCAAAAAAGACGAACCTCTTGTCCACAAATGTTTTAATGGGCGGACATTTTTAACGTTTTAATGGGGCGGACATTTAACGTTCTTATCTACAAATGAAGTGAAAATAAAATTTAAACTTTTTAATTAACAAATTAATTTTTTAAGGATCATAAAAGAATTATAACTATATCTAAAAGTAAACTAATAAATTAAAATTCAAAACTAAATTAATATTTTTTTATGAATGCAAAGGAATTTCACGTGTAGAACTGGTGAACAACTACAAAAATGATAGTGATAAATGATACTAGGTGCTCAGGTGCATGCGCATTGGGTTTCGCCTGTGAAAATCTGGCCTTTCACCCCCACATATTGACAGGCCGCGCCTGTCTGACACACCAGAAAATCCAACTCGACGGAAAGGCCAAATCCAGCCCGTGACAGATCAGACCTCTCGTCTGTCGACCCCATACACTGACGGATTTATCACAGGCGAGGCCAAAACGGACGCGGCCTGTGGCCTGGCACACAGATCGCGTCCGCCAGCGTATGGGCCCCTTAAGAAAGTAAGTAATTACTTTCTTACTCTGTGCTATAATCCCCCTACCCCCAATTTGTTTTCTTCGTTGACTAAAAACATTTTAAATCTTATTTTCAACACGTTTTTATTTTATTTTTATACAAATTTTTTAATTACTTTTCGTATGTGTCACGGAAATCGATTCCACAAGTGATTTCCGGCGACACTGCCTGTTATTACCGCTCGCGAGTATTCACCCGTTCGAAGGCGGGGGAGGAGCGGGGCAGACAGTGTTGTCACAACCATCTACACGCCCGAACCAATGATGCCGCAGGGAGGATTGGTGACGTCAAGCCGAAGCTTTCTTGGCGGGAGGTTTCGTCGGTAAAGGGGAGAGCGACCCGAACTTCAGAAGGCAAAGGTCAAAAGATTACCTGCTCGACAACGGAGAAGAAAGGGCTCTACGCTGTCGCCCGCGATGGTCGGAAACCCCAGGACCCTCAACCTGATAGAAGCGACGACGTGGCGAGTCGTCCGTATCCTATGCTGAAGCAAGGTGTGTTCGGCGGAGAAGCACCGCAGGCGGCGTTTCCACTGACGAGCGGCTCCGGCAACGAAAACGAGCCGACGAGCTTGGGTTTATGTGGAGCAACCGTGAGTTTGTTGCTGTATATCTTACGCTCTCCGTTTCGACAACTGCGACCGTAAGTTAACCCTTGTGCCTGGTCACCCATGCTAAGTGATTTGCATGGAAGAGAGTGCGACGGGCGTTCAACAATTAGAGGCTTCTTTCCTGCTGGGTTGAACGCCTATCTCTCAACCCAGTACGGGTTTACATATTTAGCCTGAACAGGTCGAGGTGAGCTCGTCGAAGTTCTTTCCCAAGTTGTTTAACGTGGAAATAAGGTGGTTACATAACGTCCATTTGTTTGTGACTTAGAGTTGGAGGGAAAGTTTAAATAATTTCAATGCCTGTATGTTAATATTTCAATTCTGGCCTGTAATTATATTTTCTCCTACCTTTAGTGACCAGCCCTCCTGGCGAGCTCACGTTTGACTACTTATTTGCAAATGTGTAAGATAAGTCTTCTTTATCGTAGAAGTTAATTCACGAATATTCTATTTGAGTAGTGAGCCAAGTGTTTTTTGGTTTATGTATTTTTACTCGGTAGAATTCAGTGTGTTCGGTATGAACTTTATTTGTGTGAACTTTCACGTTTATTCCATTCAAACTATCTGAATTTGTTTGTATGAACTTCTACCGAAATAGACTCAATTAATTTATCTGGACTTTGAATAGCTTAAATCCCCGGACTTGGACTTTAATAAATAATTTGTGTTTATGATTCTCTTTCCTTGTCAATTAAACTCATCAGTTGTGTTAAAGTTTGGCGCCCGTATTTAGGCGTAATTATACTTGAGAGACCATGCCGTATGCCGTTGATAAATTGTATTACCCTATAGGCATATTGCCATAATTTTTATGTGGTTTATTGTTTGTGTAGACTAAGTAATTTTAAGACAATTATGACCAGGTTAAGTTATGAACTAGTCGTAATATTTGCCTTAGAGAATAGGATTTGCATTTGATATTCTCGTTTGGTGTATTTGTTTTTTACTCAACCAAGTTTGCCTATCAGAATTTTTCAAGTTATTTAAATTTTATGTGTTTCTTGAAATAGCCGCTTAGCTCGGTCTTATCATTATAAGAGTTATTTGTGTGTCTACTCATTTATTTTTGAAGTTTGAAAGCTCAATTGTATTTGTTGAATTTTTAGTCCGTAAGTTGTCAAACTTGTAACTTTAGGCTAAATCTTTAGTTTGAGTAGTCAGCCTTATTGTAGATTTCGATTTCAAAGTTATTCATTATGGTTTAACAATCTATCTACTTTGTTAGAGTTAGAATTTTAGCTCTTTATTTATACCTTCCAAATTTATTTACATATATATATATATTACTTTATTATTGGATTTTCCTATATTAAACTTTATTTAATTCAACCTTACCCTGTTAACGTGCATCATTCTTATTTCCACTGCGTAATCATTATTACTCTGTTTTTACACGTTACAGTATGGTATAAACTATGGTTTAGTAAAAGTATATTTTTTTGGTATTCCTAATGTGGAAAAAAATTCATACTCATGAAAATATCCATTCAACCAAATGGCAATTACAAAAGTTAATTAAAAGCAAACAAAAAGTTAAACTTAGAAAAAATAAAAATAAAAATGACAATAAGATGACATTTTGCTGGATAGAGATATTGTTGATTTTGACTTTGCATTTATACACTGGTGGGAAAAAAAATCCCAACACCATGAAGGACTTGTGCTAGATGAATGAAATTTGAACAGTATAATCAGCTATGCAATTTATTTAATTGATTCAAGTTTCAAGGTTATAACTTATAGGGGGCGCCACCAGCGCCACCCTGTACATGCAAATGAGACATTCCAATGACAGATATAAAGGAGATCAGATGCGCGTCTGTGTCACTTCAGACACTTGTGGACGCGTGTAATAGAGTAAGTAAAACATGCCTCGAAGGCGACTGCGACGTGAATTTGGGCAGCTAACCCAATTCGAACGAGGACGTGTAATGGGCCTTCGAGAGGGTGGACTTTCGTTCTGTGCTATTGCAGAACGCATGGGTCGAGACGTTGCCACTGTGTACAACTGTTGGCAGCAATGGTCCAGGGAAGGCAGGATTACCAGGAGACCAGGATCTGGACGACACCCGGCCACTGGAGACAGGGTTGACCAGCGCATCTGTAGGATGGCTGTGGCAAATTAGACAGTATCTGCAGCGGACATTCAGGCTGCTGTGGAACCCAACGTCACTCCACGCACAATTCGGAACCGTCTCCTGGCCAGGAACCTCCACTCCAGGCGCCCTGTGGCATTTTTGCCTCTTACCCCTCAACACCGTGCGGCTTATCTTAGTGGTGTCAAGCCAGAGCTACTTGGAGGGCAGAATCGCGGTCTGTGGTCTTCACGGATGAAAGTCGTTTCTGTCTGGGTCAAAGTGATGGTCGCACAAGGGTCAGTAGGAGGAGTGGGGAAGTCCTGTTACCGAGCTGTATCCGTCGTCGGCAGACTGGCCCCACCCCTGGCGTTATGATATGGGGAGGGATTTCCTACGACAGCAGGACCCCCTGGTGGTTATCCCAGTCACCATGACGGCAAATGTTTACATTCGGATGGTTGTTGAACCCTTTGTGCGGCCATTCATGGCTGGTATGCCAAGGGGGCTGTTCCAACAGGATAATGCTCGACCCCACGCAGCCGCTGCAACCCAACATGCCCTTCAGGGTGTCCACATTCTACCATGGCCAGCACGACCACCAGATCTGTCGCCCATCGAGAACGTCTGGGACATGGTCGGACGCCGTGTCAGGGCTCTTCCACAACCAGCAACAACTGTCGCTGATCTGACCATCCAGATACAACAGGCATGGAATGCCATACCACAAAATGACATTCGGCATCCCAACGACCGCATGCATGCACGTGTGCAGGCCTGCATAGACCAGCGCGGCGACTACAGCGGGTATAAAGTCCGTGCTTGTCACCATGTACAGGGTGGCGCTGGTGGCGCCCCCTATAAGTTGTTACCTTGAAACTTGAATCAATTGAATAAATACCATAGCTGAATATACTGTCCAAATTTCATTCATCTAGCACAAGTCCTTCGTGGTGTTGGGATTTTTTTTCCGCCAGTGTATATATGCAAAAAAAAAATCGGGGTGGCTTTAATGTATCAGTAGCCTATGATGAATCCTTTGATATGATACTTGATGAAGTAGGGGGAGTAGAACCTCTTGAATTCTTTGTTTTTTTTTGTTATTTTTTTGTTTGGAATTATAAGTAGACTCTTAATCCTTTCATTTTCTTATTGTCATTTTTATCTGTTTCTTAACTTTAAGGAACTTTTGTAATTGCTATTTGGTTGAATGGATGTTTTCATGTGTATGAATTTTTTTCCACATTAGGAATACATAAAAAATATAGATTTAGTAAATCATAGTTTATTCCATACAAATATTAATTAAAAAACTGTATAAAAATAAAATAAAATAAAAATGAGTTCAAAATCAGATTTAAATTGCTTTTAGCCTATAAAAAAAACAGGTTGGGGGTAGGGGGATTATAGTCAGGGTTAATTCTTTGGTATTATATACTGTGCTTTACTGTCTAACCCTTCTGATCTAACCCTTTTTAATTTCCCAACTTGGGGATAGGGGAAGAGGAGCAATACCCTTCCTTCCCTTATTTTAGAATGGTTACATCCTCACACCTCTCCTACGAAATGGTCATCTCTCATGCCCCGCACTGTAGTTAGTACTCACAAGTGAGCACGCGTTATGATGTTGAATGAGTAACTCGGAAACTTCTTGAAGGAATTCGATCAAATTTTAACTGTCTTATGTACTCTGTTACTCCCCCAAATGTCATTAATCTAGGCTTTACAGAACCTGAGTTATTAACTTGTTGATCTTGGTGGCGGCATTTTTATTTCTGTTCATAACTCAGTTATCGTTCAAATTCGGACCCATGTTCGTATGAACTTTTTTACTTAGAATCACCCATACTAACTTCCCTAGAAGTTTGTACAATGAATTATGAGACACCCTGTATAGTTTGATTGACTCAAGGAGTAAACTGCATTCTCTTTCCTTGTCACTTGAACACCAATAATTGTTGAATCTTCACCTATGTATCTTACTTTGAAGCTTTTTTTGTATTTCTTCTTTAACTTGATTAATATCATGTATACTTGTCTAATTTATGTTAATGAGTACTTCATTAAATCATAAGTGATAGCTGATGTGTGCTGCTGTCTTTTTGGAACTGTTAATGTTCATGGTGGAATTCTTGTGAATATGTTGTTTTAATGTAAAATCCTGTAATTTTTAGAATATAATATCTATGCCCATATTATTGGAAATAATGTAGATCAAAGATTAAATTTTCGGGTGGGTTGTTTACATAATGGGGAGGTGGTAGGGAGTTTTTAATCGTAGTATTTTTTGTTGTTGGTATTTTTTGTATGCAAGTTGTTGGGATCGAATTGTATAAGATTCTAATTGGAGTACTCATTAAAATAAATTAGATTTTTCTCCCAACGTTTATTTGTAAATATGTATATGTATACTTGTCCCAAATAGTAACAATTCGTCAATATAGAGGCTGATTACTATTTTTTTATTTTTAGGCATTTTTTTAACACATACGCATGGATCTGCCCAAGTAGGTCTGAACCCAATGGACTTTAGAAAATTGTTAATTGTTATGTTCCATTGCCTCCTGGATTGTTTCAATCCATACAATGATCTGTTTAATTTGCATAATGCATTTGGATACTGTTTGTCCTCGAAACCTGGAGCTTGCCAGATATGAATATCTTCATCAATATCCCCTTAGGGTAGACACATCTACTGATGAACAATCCAGTTGTTCCTTGAAGCAATGGCAAATAATGTTCTTAAACTTTGAATCTTCAATACTGGGCTAAAAACTTCAAGGAAATCCTTATTCGGCTTTTGTATGAAGCCTTGTGCAACTAAGCATGCCTTATAATGGCTAACTTCACCATTTTGTGATCAAACTTCCTACATAATAACCACTTTGATCCAGTCACATTGACAGGAACCTTAGGTTGCACAAGTGTCCATGTATTGTGTTCGTACAGACTACTAAAGTCCTCTTTCGTTGCATGTTCCCATTGTTCTGATTCGGGGTTCTTTAATGCCTCCTCCACAGTTATCTGACTAACAGAATTCTCTTGCATTAGCAGTAAATGGTCATCTTCGGAATCATCTTCACGGGAACAATAAGATTTGTTCTTCAGTCTCTCAGACCATCTCAGACAGGTGCAAGCTCTGGTCCTAAAGATCGTACATGTGATGACTCTTCATGTTCTTAGCTGATTCCATTTTGTGTGTCTTTTTGCACATGCATGTCACCAGTGCACTCTACTTCAGACTGAAGCTAATCATGATCTTCATCATAGCCTTCCTCATAACTTGGGAGAATCACTTCATTATCCTCCTCTTCCATCTCTGGAGACACTCGCTTGAAGGGTAATGCAGTTACATGAAATCTGGCATCTCTTAAAATAACAAGGTTTTATCGGCCAAATTCATTAGTTTATAAGATTATCTTTCGTTGCAATACCCCAGTAGTACGACTTCCACGGATCTGTCCGCCTAATACTTTCCCAATGAAAAACTTTAATCTTTACCCAACCTTTGCAGCCAACGACGCGTAGATGTCAAAGACTATGCTCTCTATCAGTCCAAATTTGTTCTGGTGTCTTTCCATTCAGAGTTTTACTTGGACAGCGATTTCTTATATACACGGCTGTATATGCCATTTCAGCCCGAAAAGAGCTACCTTATTCTGATTGCTTCAGAAGGACTCGGATAGCGTCTTTAATGGTTCTATTTGCACGTTCAACCAAATCATTCTGCTGAGGTGTGTATATGTCGCAGACACATAGCGTAATTGGACACTTCGTGAAATGTCCAGACAGTTGGCGAAGTGTCCAGTTGCATTGGACTCGTATTGTAATTAGGTAGAATTACAGTATCTGTCTGGACACTTGCGAACTGTCTACAGCAGGTCAGACCGATACAGTAACGAGGTCAAATCCCATGCACGAAAAAGTTTAGCTATCACAATGACAAAAAACTGTTTTAATATTTGCCATATTATAATTAACTGAAATTTAAAATTTTTTATACGAATTTATTGTATATATTATTTTCAAAAAAATGGTTTAATTATTAATCATAAATTTCAACAATTTTTTTCCAATGAATATTTTAGTTTTTATAAAATTAAAAAAATGTAATTGTATAAATAAATGTTAATGCAAAGTTAAAGTTTTTGATTGGTTATGGTATTAATTTGTTGTAATATATTCGGTTTTACCTTAAGAAATAGATGACAATCTCAAAAATAAAATTCTATGTGAAAAATTTAATAAACGGAAACTGAAATTATTATTCAAAGAAATTGAAGCAAGAAGAAGGAAGCAGAAACAATTTATGGGGAATATTATAAGATAATATTGAATATTAATTCTAAAAAAGTAATAAAATGGATAAAAGGAAACAAAAATTTCATTTTTCTTTATTTAATATTTATTTTCGTTCTAAACAAAATGAATTTGGGCTGATTTACAAAACAGTATTTGTGGATGAAACATATGATATCAAAATTAATTAAGAGTCTTTCAGTATTAAGGCACGGCATACTACCTTGGCATCTACTATTGCATTGCCTACCGTCCTTTTTACATATACATCTTTTTATTGAGCAATATTTTTTAGACGATTTGCAAGAACACTTAAAGTATCCTTGCCCTCCGCAACTTTGTTTAACAGCTTTTTGTTTAACTCCCTGTCAACCTTTGGAATTGCTAAAAGTATACAATCTCCTACCGCCAACGTGGGCAATTTCTAAATCTCGATTGCTGTTGTACGCTCATGTGGTGGCGTAAACGGGGAACGTTAAAGCGTTTACATGAGCGTACATCAGCAATCGAGATTTAGAAATTGACCACCTAGGCTGTAGGAGATTGTATACTTTTAACAATTCCAAAGGTTGACAGGGAGCCAGTCGATCCACAAAATCTCATAGGTGTTGTGACCACTGAAAAAAAAGTTTTATATCAAATAGGATGCAAACATGGAATTGTAAAAGGTTGGTTCGGAATCGAGAATATCGAGAAGGCTGGTTTAAATTTTTTAAACGAAAAGGAAATTGACTTTACGAAGGAATTGACGTTGCGATAAGCTGTTAAACAAAGTTGCGGAGGGCAAAGATACTTTAAGTGTTCTTGCAAATCATCATTTCAGTTTCCGTTTATTAAATTTTTCACATAGAATTTTGTTTTTGAGATTGCCATCTATTTCACAAGGTAAAACCGAATATATGAAATTTATACATGAAATTTATACCACAACCATTCAAAAACTTTAAATTTGCATTAATATTTATTTATACAATTACATTTTTTTAATTTTATAAAAACTAAAATATTCATTGGAAAAAAATTGTTGAAATTTATGACTAATAACTAAACCATTTTTCTGAAAATAATATATAAAATAAATTCGTATAAAAAATTTTAAATTTCAGTTAATTTTTGTCATTGCGACAGCTAATATTTTCTTGCACGGGATTTGACTTCATTACTGTATCGGTCTAACCTGCTTTAGACACTTCGCGAAGTGTCCAGACAGACACTGTAATTCTACCTAATTACTGTGTGAGTCCAATGCAACTGGACACTTTGCGAAGTGTCTGGACAATTCTCATGCTGAATTCCTAACTCCAATAAGACAATAGTTATTGCAGAGTTGACAAACTCTTTCCATTGTCGGTTCTTATTCTTTTAATCTTCTTTCCACTTCTCCTTTCCTCTGTTGTAAAAAGCTATTGTAGATTCAGCAGCTCATCAGCCTTTCTCTCTAATGGATAAATAAATATCTTCCAAATATAGTCGTCGACAATGTTCAGCAACCAACTATTTCCTCCAGCAGATAGGTTAAACGGACCCATCACATCTATGTGAAGGAGCTCCAGTACCAAATGGAATGGCCGTGATCAACTGCCACATTTTCCTACTGGCATAAGTGTTCCCTCGATCCCCACATTCATTTTTTAAGGTCTCAATATCTCCTTGATTAAGATGTGCAAGGCGTCGATGCCACAGGTCATAATTATACGCACTTGATAGAGTAAGCAACATATAAACCACCATGTAAATCATTCTGAAACGAAATTTGCCTGAGATGTCCCATAACTTGGCAACATTGCCAACAAATTCTATATGACATCATTATTATTACTGACAAAATGTTCACCATAAGTTTGGGCACAGCATACACATCCTTGAGATGAATCACGTTATTGCATAGTTTAAGGGTTAATTCACCCTTCTGTGACACGTTCAGTTCATGATTAGAAGTAGTCTTCACAGTAGCTTGAACCGAAATGGAGTTAATCAATTGCGACTCTTTATTTATGAAGTGGCGTGTGGCACTGGAATCCAGTTTTCAAGTCCTGTACTGAACTTCTCCTTCCTTTGTTGATAGCACTGACGTCCCAAGTACTGGAGTAGTTGCTTCAGGTAATGTATCATTTTTCTTGACCCTGGCTAGATATTTAGAACAATCTTTATAAATATGTCCTTTTTTCTTGCAATAATTGCATATAGGAACGTATCGTTTTTTTTTCTTTTAGTGATAACATCTGTTCTCCTCTTGCATTTGCTTCGGCAATCGCAAGTAGACTGTCTGTATTTGTAAAGTATTTGCTTCTGTCTTGCTTCTTCATGAAGCAATAATGAAGTCACGCACTCGCAACTTATATCGCCATTTGCTTTTATCGATGCATATAGGCATTCATAACTTTTAGGTAAAGGTACTAGTAATAGAATGCTGAGTTCCTTATCTTGTATTGGGTGATCCATAACTTTTAGTTAACTGGCTACTGTTTTCAGTTCATTGATGTAAGATCTCATGCCCTTACTGTCATCATACTCCATGTGATATAGGTGATGTTTCAGGGAAACAATTTCTGGTAACCTCACCTTAATGTAGGTGTCATCTAGTTTCTTCCAAGCCAAGTGAGCTGATTCACTACCTCTAATTATTTGGAAGTTTTGTTCATCCACAGACTTCATGAGTATCCATAGAGCCCTGAAATCCTTCTTCTTTATGTCTTCTTCGATGAGCGCTAGATAATTTGATTGTCCTTCGATATTTCTAATACAATCTGTAAACCAGCAAGACCATGTTCAACTAAGTCCGACAAGCCTTGTAGCTTTAGATAAGTACAAACTTTCTCTGCACAAATTGGATAATTGTCGCCGATTAACCTATCTATTCTTCGCAACTTTTTATGTTCTCTAAATGCCATGATACAATCTCTTCAGCTCTATAAACGTAAGGGAGGAAGTACGAACATGCAATACTTTGCAAAATCAAATGCTTAGTAAAAGTAGTGTCCTTGCTGCTCAAAGAGTTGAGTCTAATAATCCATGTTGCGAGACCAGGCGAATCAGGGATGAAAATGCATATAGAAGAGAAACGTATTTATTAAAACGTTTATGTAATATAAATAAACACATAGTATATTGAAGAGCATAAAGTAAAATTATGTTTAATGACAACAGTCAATATATCTTACAAGGGGACATTACGCCCTCGGGATTTTAGTTTAATACAAGACTTCGTATAGTTGTAGTGTAATAAGGATGTTAATAAAGGTGTTATAGTGTACCTTTAGGATGTTAATATACTGGGTGGGCAAGAAATAACGTGAAGTGTTCAGAGCTCGCTAGCGGGAATTCTATTAGGCCAAATGCAGTACATTTTGGTGTATATGCAGTTTCGATTTAGTGGAACATGCAGTTTCGATTTCTGCAAAAAAAAATAGTATCAAAAGTCGCGATAGGGAGCGCTTATTTCAAGTAATTAATGAATACCTAATTGTCAAATGAACAAATACCGTACAAACCAACTTTAGTAACAACAATAAACAATGTTTTATTTTTAATTACAAATGTGTTTCAATATGACCACAAATGTGCTGTTCCAATAGCTGCATGCGGTACACGACATTTTCTACGGCAGCTCGCAGCATATCTGCATTAATTAGTCTGATATGTAACGCTATTTGATCCTTTAAGGTTGAGAGGTCAGGAACATGTGCTTGATACACAAGGATTTTCAAATATCCCCATACACTGACGGATTTACCACAGGCGAGGCTAAAACGGACGCGGCCTATGGCCTGGCACACAGATCGCGTCCGCCAGCGTATGGGCCCCTTAAGAAAGTAAGAAAGTAATTACTTTCTTACTCTGTGCTATAATCCCCCTACCCCCAATTTGTTTTCTTTGTAGACTAAAAACATTTTAAATCTTATTTTCAACTCGTTTTTATTTTATTTTTATACAAATTTTTTAATTACTTTTCGTATGGTATAAACTATGGTTTAGTAAAAGTATATTTTTTTTGGTATTCCTAATGTGGAAAAAAATTCATACTCATGAAAACATCCATTCAACCAAATGGCAACTACAAAAGTGAATTAAAAGCAAACAAAAAGTTAAACTTAGAAAAAATAAAAATAAAAATGACAATAAGATGACATTTTGCTGGATAGAGATATTGTTGATTTCTTAATGGAACATGCAGTTTCGATTTCTGCAAAAAAAAAATAGTATCAAAAGTCGCGATAGGGAGCGCTTATTTCAAGTAATTAATGAATACCTAATTGTCAAATGAACAAATACCGTACAAACCAACTTTAGTAACAACAATAAACAATGTTTTATTTTTTATTACAAATGTGTTTCAATATGACCACAAGTGTGCTGTTCCAATAGCTGCATGCGGTACACGACATTTTCTACGGCAGCTGGCAGCATATCTGCATTAATTAGTCTGATATGTAACGCTATTTGGTCCTTTAAGGTTGAGAGGTCAGGAACATGTGCTTGATACACAAAGCTTTTCAAATATCCCCATAACCAAAAATCACAAGGATTGAGACCAGGCAATCTGGGTGGCCATACCATAGGAAATGCACGAACTAATTATTCTGTTGTCTGAAAAACGTTCTCGCAAGATCTGCAGCACCTGATGTCCGATGCGCGGTGGTGCACCATCCTGCATAAAAATGGTAGAATCCAGATATGACGGAACAAGTCACTGTTCCACGGGGACGATTTCTTCAAAATGAAAGTACGGGCCCTTTTTTTTCGTCTTTGATTGTAAGTGATCCGATAGCTCAGACGGCAGCGTGGTTGCTACTCGCATATCAAATTATTTGTGTGAGGTGGTGGGTTCGAATCCCAGTTGTAACAATTTTTTTTTCTGTACCCAAGTAATTATTCAATATATTATATTTACAAATTTATTTGTGACAACCAACTTTTTTCACAAAATTTTCCTTTTCTCAAAATTATTATACTTATTTTTATTGTTACAAGTGTCTACGGAGTAATAAATTATTTTCTGCAAAATATTTTGTATAGAATCAACATTTTAAAAGCAAAAACTATTTTATTTTATTTTTTATTTTATTAAAAAAAAATTATTTTGAGGCTACCCGACATATTTATCATATAGTGCACAATGTAGTCAGAGCGCAGCGAGGCACGTGAGAAGAGGTTTGGAATGTTCTAGATCTTTCTCGCGCCACTGGCTCTCATCATGTATGAGCGAAGGTTTGCCTAGCCGTTACAAAAAAAAAATCCGTTTTTAATTGTGAAACAATAATGGTTTTTTTAATCATAAAACAGTTAATAAAAACGTTTTTCTGTGAAAAGGGAGAGCGGAGAATTTGCTGGCTCTTCGGGGATTGAAGAGAAAATTGATGAATATATGAACAGTGAAGTTTCGAAATTGCGATTGAAGGATGCAGTAGTATATTTTGAAACATTGCTCCATGAAAATAATATGATTGCATCGGAATTGTCAACTATAATTTCTCACGAAGCTATGATGATGGGACAGCAACTCTATGAACTTACATTAGAAATGCTGGATGAAAAAATATTAGTAAATGAAGAGGCATTGATTCATGTGAATGAAGATTGTGAACCAGTATCTTGTCAAGAAATTGAAGATCTTTCTTCGACTATTATGAACCAGAAGAGAAAAAGAGCCGAGAAATAGAGTACGTTCCTTTGAACTATAAAATAAAGGTTATTAATATTGCCAAAGCATATACCTTGCAAACTTTGAAAAAGAAAGGATGTCGACGTTTGAAAAAGATGGAATATTTATCCCAGTGGGAAAAAGAAGTAAAAAAAAGGCGGAAATACGTTTGATAAATATTCAATTATTGATTCCTGGAATTATGACCGTTTTGTTGAAGCTAGAAAAAAAAGTTGGTTGTCACAAATAAATTTGTAAAGAATAATTATTTGGGCAAGGAAAAAAAATTGTTACAACTGGGATTCGAACCCGCCACCTCACACAAATAATTTGATTTGTGAGTAGCAACCACGCTGCCATCTGAGCTATCGGATCACTTACAATCAAAGAGGAAAACTTTCCCTTATATATGGTGCTCGAAACTTTAAACAGTCTTTTTTTCAAAATTAGCTGATCAGTGCGCCTTAATATTTAAGTATATTAACATCCTAAAGGTACACTACTACGAAGTCTCGTATTAAACTAAAATCCCGAGGTCGTAATGTCCCCTTGTTAGCTTGCCATTCTTACCCGAGAAGCTCTATAGAGCCATGGTTACAAGCTATCATAAGCATGTGCCACATTCCCATTGTTGATTTAATCCTCAGTTACGCCATTCTCCATGTAGGAAACTAATTGTTGCCGAGGTGAAAATTCCCATAGATTCTGACCGAACATATTTTAAGTAAAAGTTGAACTTTTTATTATAAGTTAAAGTTATAATATGCTCAATGTTTTACATCGTAGCATGGGAACATGGCAAAAATGATGATTAAAGCTAATAATTTTGCTTGGATATCAGAGAACAACCAACAATAACACCAAATGACCTTGATTTCTACCAATCAGAACGCTGCTTTCCAGTCACATGATGTCACCCCTCCTACGTCATTCTGACACACCCTCCCACGGCAAAAGGCTGTCAGGTGACCTGACCACATGACTTTTGGGGTGAGGGTGCGTTTTTCTGACCACGTGACCAGTTTTTCTATGACGCCACAGTTAATATGAATATATTAAAATTAATTTTCGCATATGAAGTTTATTATTATTAATATTTCTTACCTGCCATTTCGTTCTTACTCTCCAGGTAATGTGTTGGGGATGGCCTAGGGGGGTGTTGGTGCTCTTGCGTGTGCTTTGTTTGAATGCCCTAAATACAAAAGAGGTTGTTGAATGACTGGTTCTCAACATTGGTAAGGGTCTGAGCTGTTAATATACCCCCACAAAAATGTATTGGTGCCTCCCAATTTTTGATCTTAATTACTAATTACCTATGGGTCCTAGGACCACCAATTTTTCTTTCCAATACACATCACTAATAATACTAATGAACAGTTTTTCCAAGGTGTTCAGTTTTTTGTATTTTAAGTTTCAAATAATTTAAAAAAACCAGGTGCAATGGTTGTTTTTTTTGTTATCAGATTGAGATTGTTTGAAATGTTGAAATGAAAATACAAATTTCACATTTCTCAATGCTGGTGAGGTTTACATAATTCTCTCTTTACTAATTTGCACTGACTTTCCCACCGAGGTTAATAAATGTGTCGTTTGATTCTTTCCTCGCGAATTTCAGATGACAACCCCTTCTCTCTCTCTCTCTCTCTCTCTCTCTCTCTCTCTCTCACATAACCTTCCCTCTCGTTTGCTGGCTGCACGTTATAGAGCCCTTGGGAGGCAAAATTTGTGGCCCATATATTGCCGTCCTGAAATGACCATGGCAGTTGAAAAAGACGTTAATACCAAACAAACCAAATCAAGCTCTCTTCTCTCTCTCATAATACATGTTTGCAAAGTGCTGCTTATACTTGCTTTCTGAAAACTTTTACGTCCTCTCTCACTTATACAGGTTGCTATTTTTCCTTGGCATTTCATGGTCTTAGATTATGAGCCATATATGTTTTGCACACTTCGCGATCTTCTATAATGCAAAAAAGCAGTGTTCAATTTAATACTCAAACTTCACAGACGGGGCCTAAACAACGCTCAAAGCGTATAGGCATGTATTGACGTCCTCTAAGTCGCGTACTTTTTGGTTTTGTTTTACAGCTTGAATATTATGGATTTTACTTACTAAAGGTTGACCACAGTCTGCTTGTTCGTTTTACCGGACTTAAATGTAGTGTACCCTACAATTCACGAAAAAGGTACGATTGCTTTAATTCCTCTGCAGGCATCATGATTCCACTCACTCGGGCGCGATTTCTCAAAGACAAGTTGTAGGCCTGTTTTCCACCTGATTGCCATTGACTTTACTTTTAGAGGTTTGTCGCGATTGTAGGTTAATTTAATGTTTCTTCTACAAAGGGTTACTAGGTGACTGGGTACCTCACAAGTTTGCAATCACGAACGAGATGGGGGTTTGCTATACTTCTTTTCTCGAGGCACTCTTTTGATTTAATTGCAGTTGGATAGTGTTTTCACTCTCTTGTTTAATGTTTGCTATGTCATTTTCATTACCCTTAGTTTCACAAATGTTTTGCCTGTTTAAAATCTTTCCTCTCAACAAATTTTTGTACAGCAGGTAAATTGTCGCAGAATGATAATCTGTGGCCCTACTCCTTCAAGGGAGTTTTGAGCCATCCCAGTAACTAACGGCTGCTACGTGATAACAGTAGCAGCCAGAACCGACGGCTTAATGTGCCGTCCAAAGCACGGGGGGTTCATGATGGAAGATCTGCTGGTGGAGAACAAACCAGTGGCTATCACCAACTGGCCATCCAGCCCTGGTCACTCAGCAAATGGGTTAGACTAAAGTCCCCCTATAGCTGGGCCCCAAATAGTCGTCCCACTCACTGATGGCCCTCAAGCCGCTGGCTTGTCTCCCAGCCAGCAGCTAGCCACGCCTGAAGTTGCTTAACTCCATAAATAAGCGAACCGATCGACAAGACAACCAGGCCATGGCCACCCCTCAACAAATTTGTCCATGTCCCCCATATTCTCTCCTTTTGCTAATGCAAAATGCAGTGTTTCAATTTTAATACAACAGCTTCACATATGCTGTCGGTCTTGTTCATTTCTTAGTTCTTGCCAACAGTCATAATGTTGGAAAAATTCATCTCCACATTTCCATGTCCTTGTTTTTTCCTACTTTCTGATTGATTTCTAATAAAAATAATACAAATAATAATTATGATGAAAAATTTACAGGTTTTTCATTTTTATAAAGTTACTATTTTTACTGAATGCTAATTATTCCACTCAGATTCAATTCACCCTATACATTTTAAGAAAATACTAATCAACTCTCTTTTCTCTACATGTGTTTTTATTTTGAGGTTTAGATTACGTTAAACGTGTGAAAAGATGGACTTATCGGGACTCGTTCAGACTGCTCCGTCTAGAGATAACTAATGGCAGCATGCGAAATGGGTTACCCTGCAATTCTAACTGCAGGCCTATTACATAACAGCTCCGCAAAAGCTAAAGATAAAAGTAGATGCAAGATTTTCTACCACATAATTTTGGTGGTGCAGGAATTTTTCCTGTGATTTTTTCGGCTGTGCAAGCTCTGATTTTTTTACTGGTGCATCTTTTAAACTGAAATTTTCTGTATCTAATTAATTACTTATCAGGGTTGTATACATATGGTCTGAAGGTTCTCTTTAGGTATCAGTTGCTTAGTTTATTCGTGTCTTCTAAAAATGCTTTTATCTAGTCTCTTCACATGTTTCTCCAATTGGGTAGCTAATATATCAATGAGTTTTAGTTTGATTTTTAATTTTCTCTCTCTCTAGCTGTTATTCCTTTTTTTATTAATGAACAACGTAATTAGTACAATGATGATCAAATTAATTCAACATGAGACTTAAGCAAAAATTGTTATTTTTAAATAATGAACTAGACTTCTTAAATGCCGTTGAAAATTTTCAAGACGTGCTTAGCTAGTAGGACAAGTATTCACTACCGACATTGTTTAAGGGGGACGGTTGCTAACCCATTCGAGCCAGGCAGAGTAGATTAATGGGTATTTTTTTCAATCATTAGAGGCTGTATTTTAGCTCATTGCGCTCGAACAGAGTATATTCATTATTTTAAGCCTAATTTCAAGTATTTCAGTGACGTCAACGTACACGTGATGAAGTTTTCATTGGATTAAAGACTAAAATTTTGTACTGAAAATCCTTTTCATGCATTCAACAATAATAATAATAAATTTTATTTTGCAAACAAATGACTGAACTTTCTTCAATTCCTTCAAATACATTAACAATGAATGATACATACTGTAACGGCCCTATTCTTTCTCGGTGTTCTTCTACAAGGTTAAAAAAAGGGAAAAATAACATAAAGACTGTAGTGATTCAGAGTGACGGCTCTATTTTTTATAAGAATATTATTCTTATCATTATTCAAGAAGATTATCATCAACAATTATTTTCTACGACGGCATGAACCTACGAATTTTATTTCACATATCGAATCAGTTTCTTAAATCAACTTTTAATAGTATAAGATTTTAATAGGAGATCAGAAGCTTTGATTTCTCCATTGAATTTGACTTCATATTACCGACTGATCATATTTAGTGACATGAAATAATTGTCACGGAGGCTTTGTCAGGTCGAGTGGACTTATTCATATTACTCTCCCTGAAGAGTGAGCCCTGACTGCTCAAATTCCATGCATTGCAGATCATTCTGACAGATCCGCCAAAAAATAATCACCTGAAAGGGCCATGTGACTCGATCATTTTGCATCGTCTCCCAAAAACTAGTCTACATCTTGTTTCAAGGTTCGAATTTCCTGCTCCCGCTTCAGGTGTGCTGATGTGCGAGAGAGGAGACGAGTCTTACTGATTATTCTGTTCTACACTTGATAGACAACACATCAAAGAAACAGTCGCCCTAGTTACAGTGAAAGTCCTTTTCACAGCTTTTATCTATTGTTACAGTATTTACAACCATGAAATGAATAAATGAATATTATTAGATATTATTATGATTTATCTCAGAAAGAGTAAAAGTTAGTTCTCAACATCGCGGAGCCCACCACCCTCCAAGTCTTCATGTCGAAGCCAGATGATGACCAGGCCAATGGGTATTATGCATTCGCTTGCTCCTCTTAAGTCTTGCCTTGGTCACCGCTATTAATTGTTAATTATATATTTAAACATTACAGTCTCTAAAGAACATAATTAATAAATATTAATTCAAGTGTCTATAGAAAATCATAATACATCATCATAAAATTTATATTAATATGTTTAGTATCGAATAATTAATGAGTTCTCTTTTAAAAATAATATTCAAGTCTCTAAGGAAATTTATAAAAGAAATTAACCCATTCTTGAACTTTAAAAAATCCTTATAATTGAATTGAAAGAACACAGATTATAATTATCCCTTATCAAGAATACTTACTTAAATGTTAATTGAAATGTTAATGAAAAGGAATTAATTTAAACTTTACACATATACTTTAGACTATGAATCCTTAAATCTCCTTTAGAGATCTATATAATTGAAATTAAAGGATAATTAATATATTGAACTAATATTTAATTGAAATTGTTTACATTCCTACCTGAGATCTTGTCTAATTTAGAGATGAATTCTTTTTAATACTTTTTAATTAAACTTTTTATTAGCTTTTATACAATTTACACCATTTTATACATTTCTTATTATCTTGTTTACATTGTTAATAAATGTTTCTTTACTATAAATTGGAGTCCGTCTTATTAAGAAAAACAAACAAACTGTTTAATTAAAAACCTCAATGCCAACTTACATTGAGCCGAACCACCCACTCGTTCCCTATCCGAGAAACACGGAAGGAAGGTGTGCTTAGGGACCTTAAAGTTGGCTTTAACTGAATTTATCGACATTTTCTAAATTTTAATAATTAATAAGGTCCTGGGTCCTCACAATGGCGCAGTCATCGACAGGATTTGTGTTTAATTGATGGAATTCCTTTTAAAATTCTATTAATTGCACTCTAATACTCAAGGAATTGTTTGTTTTTCTTTTAAAGACAAAAAAAGTATTTTACAGGGTTTCATAGATGAATGATTTGTTGCTTCTACAGTACTTTGTTGATAAAGTTGTTTATTTTTAAGGTTTATTGATAAGATATTTTAGAAATTTATTAAGTTGGGTTCCCTTCTCACATTTTGACATTTTCAGAGAGGATTTGTGAGGGTTTAGTGAAGGAAAATGGTAGTAAAGGAAAACTGGGAGTGATAGAATCTTATGATTTAAGGGTGCCAGGACTCAAGACTGCTAACGTGCTAGTGACTATAACAGATAAACATACTGTGCCGGTGAGAATTATAAATTGTTCCCCAGAGGAACTTACATTGAATAAGGGCACAAGAATAGGAAATATTTCTGAAGCAGCAAAGGAGCAATTGAGTAGAGAAGATTATTTAGGATTATTCAAATTGGAGCATGTGGAAGAGCGGGATCGTAAGCAAATGGAAGAATTACTGTGGCAATATAGAATTTGACTTAGTGAGTTTGACTTAGGATACGCTCATACATTTCATCATAGCATAGAGACGGGAGATACTCGCCCTATAGCACAGGCCCCCTATCGCATACCTTATGCACAAAGGGAAATAATGGACATTATCATTGAAAACTTATTAAAACACGGGGTAATTGAAGAATCCACCTCTCCCTGGGCAGCTCCTGCCTTGCTGGTTAAAAAGAAGGACAGGA
>JAHWFO010026322.1:0-11551 GCA_023313115.1 Rhysida immarginata | reverse complement strand
GGTATCTCATCACAGCTAGAATGACTGCGTTGATTCGTGTATTTCTCTTTCCTCCTCCTATTTGGGCAAATTTTATGTTCTTGCATCTGCGCTTTAAGGTGAATAGGCTGCCGTTTCCACTTTCGTTGCCAGTGATGATTAATTTACGATTTCCGGACTTCTTCAACATGTGCTACTTGATATAGTGACATTTCTTCCTGGACTACAACATCTCGACCCACAAGACTGGCGCAACCTTCGCCTTTTATGGTTCTTCCAGCAATCCGACCAGTGTGCGATCACTGACATCTTTCGTTTGCATCCTGATTATCCGTAGTCAGCTATCTTGAAGGCAATTAAAGCAACTAATTTTAATTACCAGTAGCGATTGCTGCATCATGGATTGTAAGCTCTTCAGCGTTTCCACCAATGGAGAATAGTCACATTTGCTGGATGCCCGTTTTGTGGTGTTGAAGAATCCACGGAACATATCACGTGCCCGAATAACGCAGTGCAAGAATTATGGATAAATAGGCACAAAAATAACCATGTGACCACAGCTATACACTTGAGCAAAAATCTGAATGACTTATTCAAGAAATTTTGAGAAAAATGAATGAAATACAATTTGAAATAAAAAATCAATTCTTTACTGCTAAGAGCAATTATCATCAAGACACAACTGAGGAATACTTTTCTTTTAAACCTCGTTAATAACAATCTAAATAATCGTCTATATCAACTTAGTCAAACATTAACCTTACGAAATGAATTAATAAGTATTACTCTTTTCAGTATAATGATTGTAATTAATCTTTCAATTAAAGAATTAAGGACAATTAAAAAATAAGCAATCTTTCGAACTAAACAGATTAATGATTTCAGTATATGAGTATTCACCTAACTACCAGCATACAATTAAAATCAGTCAGATTGATTTAACCTCGTTAATAAAATTTTAAATCAAATAAAACTAATCTATAGCAATGTAGCAAAAAAAAACTTGTTGTATCAATTCTTTAGACAAAACTTAGCTAACACACTTCGTTAGGCTCACAATCCAAAGTTTGCTGGCAACAAAATAAATTTGTGATACAATAAATTAGAGTCAGAGTT
Organism: Rhysida immarginata; assembly: GCA_023313115.1. Lineage (NCBI taxonomy): Eukaryota > Metazoa > Arthropoda > Chilopoda > Scolopendromorpha > Scolopendridae > Rhysida > Rhysida immarginata. Next base: position 10,456 of record JAHWFO010026322.1, on the reverse strand, counting down.
CAAATAGTCTTAAATACTATTATAGTCCACTTTACTTAAAACAGATTTATAATTTGACGTAGGAACAGTAATTCCATAAAAGGGCGGAATTCTATAGAAGAATTAATGAGAAGACACAATTAGCATGATATTTCAGTACGTAACTGCAAAGAACGTAACTTTCAATCATTTATATAAAGTAGCTTCAATTAATCAGAAAGTGCCCCCTTGAGGATTTTGCAAATGCACTATAGACGGATACCAGCCTCGAGAAAAACTCACAATTTTTACATTTGACAATTAAGCCTTTAGGTTTACACATTTATCACACAATTTCGTTTTTCTTCTTTCTTAATACATACACCAAAAAATCAGCTTAATAATATTTTCTCAAAAGGGTCATTCCATTTCCTTATCTATGAAGTAAATAGGAAGCACGGGAGAACAGAATTTAAACTATGCCGTCAAATAATTCGACTGGTTCTCCCTTTCTTAATAAAATATGGAAACGTTTAATCTTATATACAAGGTGATTATAATTAAAGTCCCTTTGTAAAAATGCTATAAAAAAACAACCATGAGTCCGAATGACTTCAAATTTGGACTGAGCATTCTTGAAGAAGGGGCATTTGATATGGGATAAGAAAAAAATAGTTCCAAAATTTATCACTAGATGGCGCTGTAAGCGGCATAACGGAAGCGGATTCAGCTAGAAGTGACATTTTGAATTGAAATACCACGGCTTTGGCATGAGTTGTTTATGGCATGATGTTTTTACATTAAAGTTGGTCAAGGAATGCAATTGACACTAAAACAAGTTAAACATGATTTTTTTTTATTATACAGTACAGTATACAGCGCCATCTAGTGATAAATTTTGGAACTATTTTTTTCTTATCCATATCAAATGCCCCTTCTTCAAAAATGCTCAGTCCAAATTTGAAGTCATTCGGACTCATGGTTGTTTTTTTATAGCATTTTTACAAAGGGACTTTAATTATAATCACCTTGTAGATAAAGAGTTAAATCTTCAGTTTACGTTCTTCAGGTAAGTATCGTGAAAATAAATTAATGCTTACAGTTCGTTCGATGCTTTTCTACTCGTCGACTTAAATCTTGCGAATGAGACAGCCTACGCTATCAACGACGAAAGCCCTGAGTGCGTTGGGAAAACCACCGAGAAAACGCTGTCTTTCGAGGCAGCAGATAATACCTGAATGCTGTCACCGAGTTTCGTCCTGCCGATATCCGAAATCCAGGTGAGTGAGATGAATCATCTTTGGTAAGCTGAGCAAACTCGGTCCCGCCTGCTGCGAAGGATTTAATAATTCCTCACGCTGTTTGGATGAACGTCCTTCCTTCTCCGTTGTGTAATATGACCGGCCCCTCAGCTGCTGCGTATTCACCGTAGACGTATTTTCCTCGTTCTATCGCTCAACTCTGCATTCTCGGCCTGTGCCTCATTTCGTCGTTTTCATTTCCCTATCCAACGAGCGGCTATCTCCATTACCGCGCTCCTGTATACATTTAGGAACGTCCAAATACAATGCTTGCTCTCTCCCAACTGTCTTCTTCTGTCTCTCTCGTTATTCTCCCCTCCAGTCGAGCCGAATCGAATCTTCAGCTCTTCTCTTTTTGTGCTTGCTCTCGCACGGCCTCGATCTCCAAACTTTCGATTTGTTACAGCTAGGTTTCGGTAGCTGTAACACACTCCCGGCTGCTGATCGCAGAGAACGTTTGTGATCCTGCGATATGCCCGATGATCATAGCACGTTGACTGGCTGACTTGTTGATAGCCTTGAGAGAGCGTCCGCAATTCTATTGTCCACTGCTTTAACATGCTTAAGGGTGATCTGGTAGTCCAATATGTATTGAAGCACTGTTGCCTGCAATCTGGATAGCTTGGGTTGTTGCAACAGTTGGGCCACGGCTTGATTATCCATATAAATAATCGTTGGCGTTTGCTCTATTTATTGACGCCACACTCTAGCTGCATGTACCATGGCTAGCAATTTTTGATCACTGCTCACCGTACTGATTTCTTCGGGAGTCGAATGCTAACGGTAGTAGCTTTACGTTATACTGCTGCGAGGCAATGGCACCTATTGCCTCTTTTGACGTGTCACAATATATACCGTGTGAGAAATTTTTGTAGGATCAACAATTTTCAGTATTGGCGGTTGAGTATAAGTGATCTTGAGTGTATTAAACGCTTTCTGCTATACCTTTTCCTACCGAAATGGCCCTTCTTTCCTGAATAACCGAAATAATGGCTCCGTTATTGTAGAATAGTTTTTGATAAATTGTCGACAAAATTGCGCAGTCCCCAAGAATGATTGCGTTCTGAGGGGTTGGCCACTTTTGCACCAGTCATTAGTCGCTGTTCACACGCTTTTTCTCCGTTGCCTAAAGAGAATCCTAGGTAAGACACAGCCTAACTCTGAAGCAACATTTACTAAGTTTTAAAAAAAATCTGTCTTCTTTTAACTTCTGCAGTACTTTACGAGTTATCGTCTTGAGCTGGAGTAGCGAGTCGGCATAAATTAGTGCATCGCATCGTTAAAATAGGAGATGACTCCCTTATTGATAAAAGGCCATAACGACTCATTCATGGCCTTTGAAAACGTGGCCGCCACCCCGTTTAATCCAAAAGGCAATACCTTATATTCATACAAACCAAATCGTGTTTTGAATGCGGTAAGATAGGAGTCCTCGGGACGCAGTCTGATCTGATGGGAAGCCTGAAGAATGTCTAACTTCACAAACATTTTTGCGTTCTGCAGCTGGTCTAATAAAGTATCGACTCGAAGAATGGGATAACAGTTGTTGCATGTTATTTGTTTAGCTTTCAAAAATCGATACACATACTCAACATAAACAAAAAGCACTGGCGAGGCAAATTCCGATATTGAAGGCACAATTAACCCATTACCTAGCATATTTTGGATGGTACGCCTTAGTTCCTCCTTTTACTGCGACAGAGGATATAATGGTGAGTTGAATGGCGCTGCCGTCTGGTCTAGTTCGCTGACGTGTTGGGTTTGGCGCATTGGCGGTAAACCTGCTGGTAGTTCTTCCTGGAACAACTCTTGGAATTCTTCGACCATTTTTCGAAATTCCGGGTGTATCGTATTGTCTTCCGACTGGTTCGTTTTGATTAGACATAGATACACCGACTCTTCATTAGTCTTGAGAATATGGTTGAGTCCATATGCCGACATCAGAAAATTAGGGGTCGTTTGCTTCCATTGTGGTAACCAGCATTTCTTTCTTTTAACCATTAAAATGCATCGTCGTCTTCCCCAATTAAATTCGGCGTTGACTTTATGTATCCATTTCATGCTCAGGATCAAATCAAAGTTTTGTAACTCAATAATATTAAAGTTCAGTTTATCTTTATAACCACCACTTTGCACCGGAATTTGAAACACTGCCGCACAACACAATAACCCACGAATGGTCTTAAATGTAGGCTGCTCCAGAACAGACGCTGGGCAACCTTAACTGAAGGCACTTTGCACTACACAACCACAAAAATGAAGCACTGTATTTCGTAGTACTAGGACAAAGTATGAGAACACTGCACTGCACTATAATAACGCAGTACTTTTAAACACTGTTTCACCACAACAATCAAACTTACTACTAGCCTTATGTTACTACTAGTAAAATCTACTAATAGAGCAAGTAATACATCGAAAAAAATAAATACTGTATATTGGAAGGCAAATAAATGTATACAATCTCAGATGTAAATTAGCTACCTTTGTTTTTGGTACAATAAACAAATTGGATGGTGATAACCAGAGCTCTCATACCACAAACCTTCTCTGCTTAGCAACAAATTTGTTTAATAATAGACACTCAAACAGTGTACTCGTTCTGCGAACAAGGAATAATCAACGGAGAAACCCTACTACAGTATACGCTCTGCGTACCACGAATGGAGTAACAGAGACCAATTAACTCTTGTACTCGCTCTGCGTACCATGAATGGGGCTTAAATGTAGGCTGTGTTGCTTCCCTACTTCCCGGTTGATCTATCTGATAAAATTTTTTTAATATAATAATGAGGGGTTGGATTATTTATATAATAATGATCTATCTGTCCCCCTTTTCTTCGTTTTTTGTCATCTTCGGTACTTGGTGATTTATATATTTTTTTGCTTGGATTCTCCATCTAGCTTTTTCTTTACTTCGAGCAGGTTTCCGTGGCCCACCCCTCTATAAATAAGAAAAAGGGTGCACTTAACGTTTTGGGGAAACGTTTATTTTTTTTTTTTAATATTAATCGAGTCTTGAGTTACTCAATATTTTTCTTCGATAAGAATTAAATAGCTTTTCAGGTTTCTTAGTAATTTGTTTATTCCTTCGCGTTAAGTCTTTTATATATCTTAAACTTCGGGGGATTTTTTTTATTAACCTTTTGTCGAACTAATTATGGGTTTTTTTTCCTCTACTGCTCCTTTGTCAGCTTTCGTGTTTTTCCTCTTTGATTTTTGTCTTTGATTAATTAATTTCTTCATTTAAGATAATTTTCTGAATATTTTTTTGAATAATATTTTTATATTTTGTTGTTTATTTTAATAGTTTTGTTAGTGCTCAGCTTTAATTGTAGTTTTCCGTTGTCTTTTTGTTCCTGTCCGTGTAGTCTTATTGTTGTGCGTCGTTTGTTTCCCGTGCTGTCTCGCGTGCGTGTGCGCCTTCGTTAGTTGTCTGGATTTTCTTTTAGAATGGTAGAATCAAAGAACGTATAAGGATAAGAAGGAAAGGCTCGCGTAGACGTAAGTGGCGCCGCCCAAGTCTGGCGGGAAATGTGTGTTGCAGAGAAGACCCCGTTTGATGATCGGGCAGCTTTTATCACGTGATATAAACACAGCCTTCACTTCTTATCCTTATACGTTTTTTGATTGTTTGTGCTGCTATAACAATGCATTTCAGCGCGGCCTCAGCTTATCACATATCTTGCGCGTGTTTTGCTAAGGGTAAAACAATTGTCAAGCAAATTAACTTATGGCCACAAATGTTATTGTATCCTGGTCAGTAGGAAACTGTGAAAAGGATAATGATGAACTTTTATTGCCAACTTGAATTCGAAGCAGTTGCAAAGTCTTCTTTTGACTCAGTTCCAATAACTCTAGACACTGAAAATCCAAATTTATTTGAAACAAATTCGGCTGCATGCGTTGCAGATTTTTTAGCCAAAAAAAAATTCTTGAAAAAATGAATGCATTGACTGCAATTGATTTTTTTTTCATCTTTTCCACGGTCTAATTTTTTGTGGTGTCTGCTTTTAAATCACTTTTAAAAAAGTAAGTGAATAAAAGTTATGTTAAAATAAACATTTCCTGTCTGTCTAAAATATATTAAAAATTACAGAATTTAAAAAAAAATTACAAGATTTCATTATAAAATAATGTTATGGAATAAAATAATTATACTTTCAATATAATAAACCGTGTCAGTAAATAAATGAGAAAATAAATGAACAATAATTTAATTTAGCATTTTAAAACTAAATAAAAAAACTTCAATGAATGCAGGTATAACAAAGCATTTGCTGCCCTCTTTGACATGAGCGAGAGCTTCTCTGCATACCATTTTCCCGCCAGGCTGTGGCGGCGCTAGGATCTACAAACTTACACTAAATCAAGTAGAGCTTTCATTCTTTTCCTTAACGTTCTTTGGTAGAATGGAGCTTGTGGCTTCCAACCGGGACACTCCTCCGACTTGAGGGGTAGCTTCCGGGAGTTGTCAATTAATCATTTGTTTGTTACTTTTTTTTACTTTATAGTTTCCAGTTCTTCACGATGGCTTGAACGGATCGACCTTTCGCGCTGGCTGCCAGGTTGGCACCAGGAGCCTACTTGTAATTGTTTTTTTTTCGAGCGCTGGATTTGCGATGCTCCTAGTTTCCAGGCTCTTCACCGTGTGACTGCCAAGCGTCGCTTATTGTGGAACGTGTGTTGCCCTTCTCTATCGTTCGCTTGGAGTACCGGTTAGTCTTAACTATTCAGCGTCATCCTTTTCAACTCAACGTCGTCTTTATGGATTTCTTTTACGCCCTGATCCTCACTGTCAGCAGTGCTCAAAGTTTTCCTTATTGTCTTCTTTTCTTGCCATTGAATGTGAACTTTTACTTTTTGACGTCGTTCTTCTCACATGTTAACTTTTCGGCTTCACAGAGTGTGCGCGAACAAACGTTTCACCTCTGTTTATTTGTCCTTTTTGGTTTTCTGATTGTAAATCACTATTCTTTTTTGAATAAAATTGATACTTTATTTATTATTCATGGTAAATAGTATTTTTATTTTATTGGTTTTTTTTCCTTTTATTCCCCGTTTTTTCCCGTCTCTTAATTGATCTTCACCCTATTTTGTAGGTTTCGTTTCTGGGTTTTATTGTTTATCCGGTATGACGATATGTATGAATAAGTTGAGTGTTTCCTTCTCCTTTTTCCTTTATTTTTTTGTAGAGTTTTTCATTTACTTTTTTTTTTCCTAATGTTTTTTTTTATTTACGGGCTTGCCTCGTACCTTTTCTTGTATTTTCCATTATGTTTCTTATTTATATCTTTTTTTTAATTTTTTTTTATTTTATTTCCAAAAGAATGTATTGCGGCTTCCTCTTTACTCTTTAGAATTTGTTACTTAAGACTTTTGCTAGACCTTGCGCCTGTTCAGTTATTTCACTCCTCCTGCTCATCTGTACTGATGTTGCCCTCTGGACCGCTTCTAGCTGTGACCGCAGTTGCTATCCCAGTTTCTTCCAGACAGTCGTCATGTATCTTATTTTACGGATTTTGTTCTGTGATTTTTTTCTATTGTACAGTGTGTTTGTGGAGAAAAATTTATTTTTTTTAGTGAATTTTTTTATCCGCACTAAAGGAATTTATTCATTTGGATGATTTTTGTATGGATTTTTAACAACCTAGGGGGTTTAAATGGAGATATTTCCTTGGGTTATAATTCTTTATTCATTTGTTGCTTTCTTAATTTATTTTTAATAAGAATTAGTTTAAAATTTTAGTTTTAACGCTTAATATTAGTTAATTTTTTCCATTTTCTTATTAATCTGTGGAAGGCTCCCAGGTTTATTTTCTGGCCTGTGGTTCTATTAACCTTTCCAATCTAACTTCTTGAGATATTTTTATTATTTATTTATTTATTTATTTATTTATTTATTTATTACAGAAACAATTGTCTATCCAGGGCCAGTATAGCCAGATAGCCGACAAGTTAGGTCCCTGGATAGAGAATAAAATTACCAATTGTGATTAAAAAATTAAAATTAATAATAATGAACTAGGTCCAAAAATTGTACAAACAAAATTCAAATATTGCAATGAAAGCAAATTAAAAGAAAATACAGGGTTAGTGGGTTAGTATTGTTAGGAGTTATATAAAAAAATTTTTAATCTAAATTTGAAGATGGCGATGTTCGGGGAAAGGAGCAAATCGATAGGTAAGGAGGACCAGAGCTTAATAGCAGCGAATGAAACACTGCGAGATTGGTAGTTCGTTCTTATCAAAGGGATATTTATCAAATGAGCGGAACGTGTAGGATAAGGGTGAAGTTCACTGCGATATTGAATAGGAAGCGGGGAAGAAAGAGAAATTTGGCGAGAAATTGCCTTATAAGTAAAGGAAGCTAAATTGCTAATATATAACTGATAGACTGTAGTAATTCCATAGCGATTAAATAATTGAGAGACAGAGGCCGGTTTACGTAATTTGAGAAATGATCTAAGGAATCTTTTTTGAATTCTGAAAAGACGTAATAAAAATAAGTTAGAGGAAGCACCCCAGAAAATTATTCCATAACAAAGTCGTGAGTGTATTAAAGAAAAATATAATAGAAGTTGTATAGTTGGAGGAAGATGATGTAAGCGGGTGAAGAGACCTAGGCATTGATTAAGTGAAGTTGCTAACACGTTATATATGAAAATCCCAGGAAAGGTTAGCGGATAGGTAAATTCCCAGATATTGTAAAGAAGTAGAAGGAGTAAGTAGGTGGGAATTATAATAGAACGAGAAGTCATCTGAGGAGCCCTGCTTATTACGCTGTAGAAAGATCATATAAGTAGTCTTATCAAGATTTAAAGTTAATTGGTTAACGAGATTCCACTGATATAACTTAGCGAGGGCCTCGTTCATTATAGCTTGAATAATAGAGATAGAAGTATCTGCGTAAGATATAGTAGCATCATCTGCGTAAAAGATAGAAGAAAGGGGTGACATAATAAAGGATATTAATAAATAAGTTAAATAAGAGTGGAGAAAGAATTGAGCCTTGAGGCACCCCCTGATTCCGAATAACAGTGGAGGAATAATTGCTAATAGAAAGCGTATAGCGTCGATTGGTAAGAAACCCTGTAAGCCATGCAAGAGGCGGGCCACGTATGTTATAAAAGGAATCTAGTTTATTAATTAAGAGATGGTGAGGAATTGAATCGAATGCCTTTGAATAGTCTAAAAACACCGATACAACGAGTTTGTTTTTAACCATATTAGAAGTAATATACTCTAAAAGATCATAACATGCGGTCAGGGTGCTTCGCTTAGGGGTAAAACCATGCTGAGACGGTGATAATAAGTTATTAGAAAAGATATAATGAGATAAGCGGGAGTAAAATAACTTCTCAAATATTTTGGCAAAAACAGGGAGGATCGAAATCGGGCGGTAATTAGCAAAATTTTTGGAATCGCCTTTCTTAAAATAGGAATGATCTTAGCTTGTTGCATACATGAGGGGAAAGTACCTTGAGATAAAGAAGTGTTGAAAAGATAGGTTAGGGGGAATGAGAATCCTACTATAGCATCTTTGATAACATCCGTACGAATGCCCAAAGGATCCGGGTAAGAGGAAGGCTTTAATTGACTAATAACGAGAGATGTTTCGTCTATGGAGGCGGGAGAGGCGAAGAAGGCGGAAAGCTTTGAAGGAAAAGAAAAAGGGTAATTTAAATGAAGAGACGGTCGCGGGTGGGAGGATGGTAATAGGGTCTCTAGGAAGTCAGATATTGTATTAGAAGTAAGTAAGGAGGGATCCGGAAAAGCTGTAACGACGGGATTACAGCCGTGCAACAAACTATTTATTGAATTCCATTTAGCTTTATTAGTAGATATATTATTAAATAGAGTAGAATAATATTTAGATTTGGCAGATTTAATAATGATTCTAAGATAATTAGAAAAGGAACGAAATTTAGATTTAGTCTGGGGATTCGGATTACGACGAAATTTCTTATAAAGAGCGTTTTTATGTGACACCAGAGATAAACTGTGAGAACTCATCCAAGGCTTATGCAAAGAGGGGTCTGGAATTTTAGGAGAAAAGGTGATAAAAGGAAAATATCGGTTAAAGCCCCTAAAAATGTGCGAGATAAACTTGTCAAATAGTATATTGATATAGTTGTTAGTATTGAAAATGTCGTTCCAGTTTGTTAATTCCAGATAAGAGTTGAATACTGCCTGACGCATCGGGGACACGCGTCTCTGTTTAAAAGTGGTGGAAGAAGAATGTGTATACGGAGTTGATTGAAGTAGAGAAAAGACAGGGAAGTAGTCTGTGATTGCAAGATCAAGAGAACCACTGTAGAGATTATCTGATAAAGAACAAAAACATTGGTCAATAGTAGAATATGAATTGTGGGCTATCGAGAAGTGTGTGTGAGAAGAGATGACAGGATATAGACCTATTCCGTACATTAGATCGTTAATGGCGGTAGTATTAGGGGAGGGTTTCGCAAAATCTAGATTAAAATCGCCGAGTATAATGATTTTTTTGGAGGAGAGACTTATATCAGAAATCATAGAAGATAGGTAAGAGATGAACGCAGAGAATAGACCGGAAGGAGAGCGATATATGGAAATGACATAATATTTATTATTTACAATTAAAGTTTATATTTCAATGTCTGAGGAGATCTCCGTGTATTTTGGGCACTGAATATAATGTAAAAAATTAGCCAAATAAACTGCAATACCTCCCCCTGTTTTAGTCTTGCGATATATCGCAGAGAAAGAGTAGCCATCGAGCGGGGGAATATCGAACGAAGACTAAGCCAACGTTTCTGTGAAGGAGAAAATATGAGGCAGCAAATTAAGCGGCGACAAAGAGGTCAAAAAAGAAGAAAAATTTGCGCCCACGCTTCGGATATTTAAACATAACAAAAAAGGGAGGGGAGAACGGACAAAGGTTGAACATTATTCGCCAGTTGCAAGTTAAGTTCAGATAGGGAGATTAGTTTAGAACTAGAAGACATAAGAGTTAAAAGTTAAATACCGAAAGGTAAAGCTAGATGAGGAAATTGAAGTGGGAAAGAGAAGAAGAGCTGGAACTAAACTATGGGATTATACAAATTATCTATTAAAAATTAACTCAAAACCGATAACAGAAAATAAATATGGAGTAATTAAAATTTAGCAAAAAAGTATTCAATACAATAAGAAAAAAGTCTGAGGAGAAATTACAG
>JAHWFO010026321.1:0-12881 GCA_023313115.1 Rhysida immarginata | reverse complement strand
CCGACGTGGCTACCATTCGAAAATTATTAAAGTTCAAACTAGATTCTCATTACAAATGGACACTTGCCTATCGTCAAGTCCAGCTTCGCTTCCATCCGTCTGGGCGACTAAGTCCTGGAATAACGGTTCCTTATGTGTAGAACTTCCATGAGCAATGGCAAAGGCACTGGCTGCGTCGCACTAACGAGCATTTTGCTTTCAAAATCGGACAAAAATATTTTGAGTAATTTTCAAATTGGAAATAAATGAAAATGCATGGAAAAGCTTATTAAAAGTATATTTTAGTGAAAATAAGTACATATTTAAAAAAAATATACATTTATTCTTCTTCATCTTCATCCATTAATGAATCATCGTTATTTGGTTCGGGCTTGAAAAGGTCTATTGTTTCTTTTAAAAACGGCTGGCTTTTGCTGGGTTTCCTTTTTCTTCCACAGCTGATCAATGGATCTGATGTGAGAAGAAGCCTATTTAAGACGTCTTCGTTACATCGTAACCGCGAAAACTTCCTTCAAAACCGCAGAAAAAATTCATGTTTCTGGTCAAAATTTTCCCGACCTTAAAGGGTTAAAGTCCTTTAATTCAAAGTCGTGGAAAGATGTGGAAAATGTTTTTACTGTTATAGCAGGGTAATATCCTATAGAATACTATAAAAAAAAAAAAAATTTTACTCGATCTTCCTCGACACTATAACATAAACACCTTTTAAATTCCGTGAGGTTTCCGTGAGGTCGATTCTCTTTTAAATTAAGTACATACCTTGTTCCAAAGGATCCATAACTCAAACTTGTCACTTTAACTCCAAAAAAATATACTTTAACTACAAAACAAAAATAGAGCGTATCGAGAATATAGGCGTGCATTCTGAACGATGCATCGTTGATGTCTAGATTCCGACTACCTGTGCAGCGGGGGGGTGCGGAAAGGGTCTACTTCAAACCCTTTCCCGGATAGTACGTTAACTCAGGTACAAAATAACTATGGTCTTGGTGTCATTAGCTACATTTGGATTTTTTTACTTTTCTCCGATTTTGAAAGCAAAATGCTCGTTAGTGCGCTGATATGAAGTTAATATGCCTATATGAATTCAATATGAAGTCAATATGCCTTCATATCAGCTTAAGGAGAAGTTTATACTGGTGTCCGATCGAAAAATAAAAATTTGGAGAAAACCCCTTATCGTTTTTGTTTTTGTTTTTTGTTTTTTTTTGAGAGCAACTGAAATTCAGCTCGCATTCTATCGGCGATATTCTTCTGAATTTTCATGATATTTGCTTGGGCTTTTTCTAAGAGTAGCTCTATACATTTGGCTAATAAACTATGCAAAAGACATTTTGGTAACGCTTGCGCATGCGCAGTTAAACACTATTTAGTAAAAATGTTCATATTTCGTCAAATATTTAACATTTGAATATTCTGGTTGCAGGGTGTTGTCTCTATTGTAGAGTGTCAAGTTTTTTGAAAATGGCATTGCATTGGATTGAAAATCCTGCATGTTAGAAACAAAAAAGCTTACGAAAACATTTCGATTTTTTAAAAGAAACCTTTATATGTCCATGACTATACGTGCTATTCTCATAACAAATGAACACAGATAAGTAAAAGAAGTCTCCTAATTATATGCTACAGCTACAACGCATTTCAAATATTATATTTAACAGGGTGATCCCAAACATTATTTTTTTGGTTCACTTTGCTGCTGGTCCCCTATTTGCCTTCGGGACAAAACCTTCGATGAAGTATATAAGGTTTAACATACTCTTTACATCCCTGAAGTTTCAGGATTATTCGTCAATTATTTTCCTAGATATTCGACAAAACGTCTGAAATCGAAAGTGTCCGAATACTTTTGGGTGGATAGTGTATTTCAGTTGGGTTTTTTTTTTTTAATATATATTTATTAATTGGATCCAATACGTCCATCCAGGGCCTGTATGGCCAGAGGCCGACGAGTTGGGTCCCTGGATGGACCTGGATTCACGACTGCTGTATGATGGTCGCAGCAGCCGGGGGGGTAAAGATTGGCTATCACGAATGGTCACCCATCCAGTAGCGAGCCGTGCCCGATGTAGCTTAACTTCACAGAAGTTGTGTTCAGTGAAAGTCCACCAAGCCACGGCCTCCCCCTTAGTTTTGTTGTTTTATGGTGAGAGGTGCACTGTGGATTTTTATCCTCCCTGGAGTTGGATTGCTTTTGGCAACTTTGTTTAAAAGACGTTCATTATATAGGCCTCCTTCTGAACAAAAACTACTTTCCAATAAAGAGGGAAAGGGTATACAAATATGGACTTAATAAAATGAAGACCCCTTTTGAAATAGAAAGTAGTTCCAACCAAATAGCGATCATTTATTGGCCGCAGTTAAAATGAGTCCAAAGCTGAGTTATTGCTGTGCGACACTTTAGTCGCAATTGCCTCTCCTTGATCGGATTATATACTCTTCGATTTGGATAGTCAAAGTTAATGAAAACGTTGAACAGTTGGATACCGCGCTGAAATTTCAGCCGATCCTTTGATGGCAAAGGAGGCGGAGACTGAGAAAGCCAAAGGTCATGGAAAGGTAGAGGGGCAGATTTCTTTTATGTTGACCTCTTCAACAAAATATTGGTACTGCTTTGAAGTTTCTTCCTTAAATGATTTTTTTTTTTAAATTTTGTTGGGGGTTCATAATTAGTAAACAAGAATTTAAGTTTTATGCAGGACCGGCACCATATGTGAAGGTACTCACTAGAAATTGTAATTGATGTAAATTATCTCGTTTGCACCTCGCTTAACGTTCCTAATGCAAAACAAGACCCCCACATCTGACCAAACTTCTTATTTCACAGTACGGCATTTGTGTGCAAGAAAGCATCGACAGAATTGGCCATGGTGCTTTGCGAATGCCAGGAAATCTTGCTAACCTCACAGGGTCTTGTCCCTGTGCGTACGTGTAAATAACTCTTTTTAAGTTGCTTTCGCGGGTTCGATGAGTGTGAAAAGTGGGTAGATGACGATGTTGTTAATGGTGAGTGGAGAGCGTTTCTCGCGATTTGTTGCCATCCTTTTGAGTGAGCAACCCCTCATTCAACGCCGTATTATCTCTCCCCAAATCAGTGTGTGGGAGGAGCTGTTGTTTGCGCGCAGATGGAACCGTTTCTTTGGCCTGTATCTTGGGAGCTGGCGAGGGGTCTGTCCTCCCCGGAAACGCTTTGGGTCGTCGATTTCCGTTCTGATAGAGTCGCGAATCGACAGTGTCAAAGTAAGGAGGAAGGAGGGGACACACCAAACAACGTCAACGTGAGATAATTGACCAATTTTCCTCGGCGTTGCGTGGTGCTCTGTTGGGGTGGGGGACAGGGGTAGCCCGCCGGGAATCTTTTTCTTGTGGTTCGACCACAGGGGGATGTATGGCCGGGGGACTTCTTCCTTTTGGACCGCGTGGGATCTCCGCGAGAATACGGGGAACATATTTTTCAACTTTTAAATTGAGAAGGAGGCGACATAAAATGGCACTGAATGGGGACCTGTCTGTCACGAAGAGGACGCAGAAAAGGAAGGGAAACGGGGACAGGGACCGTCTCTCGAGGGGGATAGAGACGCACAAAAGGCTTCCCCGTGACCGGTCCAAGGCCACAGCGGACCACCGCGGGCGAACCACCCGACCAATTAAAAAGGCAACTGGACTCGGCAACCTCTCTCTCTCTCTCTCTCTCTCTCTCTCTCTCGTGCCCCCATAATGCACAAAACAGAACGCTCTAAGGAGCACTGCTTAAAAGAGGTGAATCTCAGCAGCATTGTCATTCAGGAATATCGTCGTTTATACGCTGGTTAATCATTATAATGAACGCTGGCTAAGTAGTTTTCGGCGGTATATCCCGTGAGCCTCCACGAAGGGGACGTTTTTATTCTTTAAAAATTAGCGGTTTTCTTTTTATGGTCACTGTTGAGATGATTAATAGTAAAAAAAATAGATCACCTATCTCTGAAACATGTACCCTTCCGTACATATAGAAATTCAAGCGGCTCTTTTCAGTCTAATCGTTCGTGGAGGTGAGATTTCGGGTATTGGAGTTTGCTACAGAAAGGCACATAGGTGTACAAATGCTAGTGGAGTATGGAGAGCGGCGACATAGGAATCTCACAAAAGTGAAAAATTCGCTACCTTTTAAAAATTCCAGGTCTACTTTCGTTTTGATGAAGTTTTCCTCAAGCCTCTTCTATGCTATTTCCGCTCTTTTTTTAATACTAGTAAAGTTCATGAAATATTTTAAATGCGCATTAAATAATATCAGTTTCTGTTTCCAAATTCTATAACTAAATTATAAATTTATACGTGATTGTTATACGTCATTTATCAGTCAGCCGAGGCCTACGAGAGAGACAGGTCCCGGAACTGAAAAGTCACCTGACCAAATAGGTCTAGCAACCATAGTTGCATTCACGACCTCCTAACTTTTCTCACTTATCTTGTTTAAGTCACTTTCAGTGACGTCATTTTGAGAAAAGCAAAATCTCAAAAGTGACTTTTCTGAAAGAGAGTCAGTACCCATTTTCCTCCTTGCTTTTGTTACTTTTCTGGCTTTACAGCTACTAACTTCCTGTTACTGGTAGCCATATTGAATCGTCGCTTCGCTCGTTTCGGTGATTGCCGACCGATAAAACTTGTAATTTAATGGCGTAAGTAACGTATTTAACGTTGTAAATTTTGTTAGTTAAAAAATAAGGAATAATAAAACCATGGAAACAATAAAAAACAGGGTTAATGTTTACTATCGCACATTGCGCGGTGACTGATCATGCGACCAAGGTAAATGAATTTATTTATTAAAGCTGCGGCCCCCCCTAAGGAACTGATTTATATATATACCCTCTTTTCTATTTAGTCACAGTAGATTGCTAAGCAGTGATGGTTAAATTAGTAAAAATTTCGCATGATCAGTCATCGCGCGATGTGCATATAGTGAACATTAACCAAAAACAGTTTCCACGGTCAATAAATCACTTACTATTTTTCAAACAATTTAAATATACTCATCATGTCTGTTTATGGCCCACGCAGCTTTAGATGCAAAAGTAACAAAAGCATCAAAAGTGTTCTTTTCACTTCCGGTTTCATTCACAATGAAAACCTATTTGCTTTGCTTTTCAAAAGCAAAGACAAAGTCACTTTCCCTTAAGTGGAAGGATTTGAATCAACACCGCCTAAAGATAAGGCGTGAGCGCGGAAACGTCATACATTGTTACATCATCATAAAAAGTCATGTTTAATCGCATTTCTACCAATAATAAGCCCTAAATTATGACTTCATATCATGATGTAACAATGTATGAAGTTTCCGCGCTCAGGCTTTCTCTTTAAGGCCGTTTCACATTACCGCCTTTGCGAACGAAAATCGGACGAAAAAATATCGGACGGCATTTTCGCAGCCCGATGTAGCTTTCACATTACATGCGAAACGACTGACTGTCGGTTGCCTGGTGCATACGATGCGAAAATCATGCGTCCAGTTCGATTAGATATTTTTCGCATCGGACCGATTCCACCATATGCGAGAACCAATCAAAAATGACGTCTAAACCTATTGTTTACGTATGCTCGAGGAAGAAGAATATTGTTGTCTGTCTATCATTGTTCAGTGTTTTTCTCGGATGGAATGTTTGCAGTTATAAAAGAGATACTGAAAATGAGTTATGTTTATAAAATATCTAATTGTAAATGTTGAGATTAATTAAATTAATGAAGTTAACTAAAATAGCTCCATATTATTTCGCTGAACAACAGTATGCTTTTGAAAATGTTAATATTCTTTGCCTGCGTAGCAGAATGCACCGCCTTGCAAACAATAAACGTTTCTTTCTTAAAATTAATGATTATGATGAACGATAATCACGATAACCCGACAGACATGGCAGACATGTTTGTTTTCTTTGCGCATTTATTTGCGCATGCCGACAACGCTGTCAATGTGAAAGCAACCTGCGAATTTCGGACGCCTGGTTCGTAGACGGTTGCCGTGTGCCAACGAGATTTCTGCCGTCCGAAATTCGGCCTATATTTTGTCGTCCGATTTTCGTTCGCAAAAGTGGTAATGTGAAACAGCCTTTAGATGGTGGTGTTTGAATGCGACTATTGTACCTTCATTGTTTCCAGCTTGGATTGTTTTGCGTTTGTTGGAAACGATGAAGGTTGGATTGTTGCTAGACCTATTTTGTTCAAGTAAGTTTTCAGTATTGGGGCCTGTATTTTTCGTAGGCTACGACAGTCAGTCAAAAATTTATACAATTCTCTATTGGTCACGGTTTAAAAAGCTGTTCACTTCGCTGTTTAGTATCCAGTGGATAAATGCCGAAACTTAGGGTAGGACAAAACCCTCCGGTGTAAAAACCCCAACGTAAGAGTAACAGCACTAAGAAGGACAAATTAAGCTTCGCATTTTTATGTCATTTTTTAAAATAATTTTAGATTGTTTTTATCGATTTGCATGAAACGTCCACTTCATGGGATGCGCCTAAGACTGTATTTGACTATTTCACTTGCTCCTTTTGATTATTAAATTTCTTAAATTATAGAAACCATACATACAAAACAAGAATCATTGTGTTAAATGATTTGCAGGACGGTCTCAACTTGTTCAACATAAAAACTAGCGGGAAAAAATAATGCGTGGCAATACCTCTATATACAGGAGAAAAATAATGTAAACATAATTTTGACATAATCCAGCATTCTCCACTATGCAGTAATAGAAAATAACGATCCACCGACGTTGTTGAGTAGACCTCTTCTTCGAGTCGCCCGACAAGCAGCGGCTAGGACTCTTCGGTGGAAGAGAGGCATCCGTAGTCTACGCCCTGCTAAATATTCCGCATCCTCTGCTATCTTGTTTAGGGATAGGACCGTACATTCGAAAGAGCCTTCTAATGCAGTCGCCGTTGTGATTTTTTCCCTAGGTCAACGGATTTTCCTGTTCTATTGTTGCAATAAAGTAAACAAAGCGTAACAACGGAGCTCGTTTATTTGGTCCAATCGTAATAATGGTGATGGGTGTCTTTATTGCCCAAGATGTCGACCCTCTTCCTGCCGTTAGTTATTTTTTTTTTTTAATATTCTGAGTTCTTTCTCCTGTCAGTCTCATGCCGAGCACATCTTCCGTCGACGAAACCTTCACCACCGAACAGGAAGCATTTAATTTCACTTTTGAGGGACGGTCAATTGGGGAGGTGGAAAAAAATGGAAATTAAAAAAGAAAAATGCCTCCACACCTCTTCCCTTCGGACATTTTTTCTTTCCTTTCTTCCTTCCTGTCCGCAGCAGTCTTTTCCTCAATCGCTTCGTGCGTTTCCGCTCAATCCTCATCTTCCCCGCACACACTCCAGTAAGAAACTGTGTGCATCAATGTTATCGTTTGCTCTTTTCCTTACTTTACCTTTCATTCCGACAATTTATACCCAAACGTGAATGTTAGTCATTTCTTTTTTTTTTTTTTTTTTTTTTCTTTAGAAAAGCATTTTAGACGCGTCAGTATTTTGATTTCTTTTATTTACTCTTTTCTCTATAGGAATACTCTTAATATGGAGAGGGCACGTTAGTGGAAGGAATTGAAGAGTGCAGCCAAAGGCCGAATGTCCGACAAAGGTAATGGATACGGTACTTCTAAACCTTTTGAACGAATTCTAACAAAACGGATAGTGTTGTGTAAATGTATTCTTTGTTCGTAACGAACAGTGATTTTTCACCAACAAGAAACAGTCCCGAAGTGCCAATCTCCGATTTTTACCAAATTAAGTGTATAAGTAGTAGACAATGAGTTGTAAATGCAAGCAAAATTTTAGCTGTTGACATCAGCCCCTCTAAAATTCTCAAAGCGCGCGAAATTCAAATTGGTTTAAAACTGAGTTCATATGACAATTGGGCGAGATTTAAGCACTAATTAAAACAAAAGGGATATCCGTAGTAAAACGATAATTTACATCAAGAACTTAAAATGAATGGTGAGCTAGAACAAAATTTTCCGTTTCTAAATCATTAGGATTAGTGAATGGGTTATACCTGTTAATGTAACCACAACACAACCATGTGGTGATTTATTTGATTATTTAATTATAATACAATTTATTTTTCTAAAAAAAAGTTAATAAAAAAACCATTTGCCGTATAATGTTAGAAATCATGAATATTTTAAAATTCCTAAGATATATAATAACTATGGAGATTAAGAGAAAGAAAAAAACTATATTCCAAAAATTTTAGACAAAATTCCAAAATAGAAATTAAATCTACCTTCATATAATCTAATCAAGAAAAGTAGATTGATTTGAAAAGATTATATATAAATTATAAGGACTGAGGGGAAAAAAAATGTTTTAATTTTATCTTGTGAGAAACTTTTTTTTTTTTTTTTACAATTTTTCAAATTTTGTATATTTATTTATTTTAAGTATTTTATTTTTAAACACGACATTCCAATATAAGCCAATTAAGGCTTCTGGAAATACCAAATTTTCTTTGTATATTTGTACAAAAAAAAAATTTAAGCAAAAACTGTTGAATGGAACAACCAAAAAGGGAGGGAACCTCTAATCCACAAGGAGATTTGAAATACCGAATACGTATTTCAGCTACCAAGTAGCCGTCTTCCCTCTCTTTTTGGTTGTATAGTTGTATAAAAGTATATTATCTTTTATAAATTAATATCAGTATTGTTAATTTGATATTAATATTGGATAATTGATGTTGATATTAATTTAATATTAATGCCTAATATTTTTATACAAAAAAAAAAATCGAGGTGGGTAAAATTGATGATGAATTTCGCACGCTTTGAGGATTTTTTGAGGGGCTGTAACTCCTCTCTCCGGGCTGATGTCAGCGGCTAAAATTTTGGTTGTGGTACACCTCATTGTCTACTACTTCGGATTGTTCCTGGTTCAAAACGCAGTTCACGCACTCTCACGCGTTGGCTTCTTTGATAAACTTGGAGGAGACATCCGTACTCTCAATGTCGTGCATAGAAATGGGAATTATTCATCACGGGAATGAGAAGCGCGTAAAACGATGGGAAGTTCGGATTCGATGTCTGATTGTGGATTCAGAATCTCATTTAGAGTTTTCTTTTAAAATTGATAGCCCCATGGGATTTGATAACTATTTAGGATGGAAAATGAATAATTTATTTATTTATTTATAAAATTTATTTCAATCTGAAAAATCAGAGAGAAAAGGGGAAAACACCAAAAAAGCAAGCTTTAACGAGGGTGTTCCCCAATACATAAAAAGAAAACACAAAATCAGTCAAAAAAAAATAGTACAATCATAAATTAATACAATCAAAGAAAATTAAAATAAAAAATTTTAAATTATCCATTTTTTAACAGACAGTTTAAAAATAAATTTATTATCTGCATTTTTAACAAGATAAGAGGAAAAAGGTTTTATCAAACCAAGCTTTTGTAATGTTTTATTTAGTGGCAACAATACAGCTTAATTTTGCAACAATAAACAATAGATACATTTACCTCTCGCCATAACGAAATGTCCAATTGTTACAACAATCAATTCGTAGTAATGAGTTAGTACCATTAGAACACGAACCAATGAACCGATTTGAAATTTTTTTTCTTTATCATAAATTGTCATCGATTCTGCATAAGTGTGTCAAATTGCAGCTCCCTAGCTTGTCGGAAAGTTGGTTTAATATTGATTACAAGATTTGACCTAAACAAACTAACACAGCAAAGTTATAAAAAGCTTATAATAACAGTCGGGATCTCATTCCACAAAGTTACAATCTTATTATAAATTGTTAATTTAATTAAAGAAGCTGGAGATATTACTCCTTTAAGTGAGTTGGAATAAAATAATGATAGGAAAAAATTCCGCGATCTCCGCGAGGAAAGCTTACTCCGTTCATGATTAGAGCAACGAGGCGTTAAGTCGTGGTCCTTGGTTCGATTCCAGGTCCCTGATTTTTATTTGTCTTTCACCGATTTCTTTATAACCATTCATGTTTGAGATGATTAGCTCGTTGACAGTCTAGTTTCTGAAAATGCCTTCTCTCATTGTTTATCAAGACGTGGATTTTTCCTCTTTTACTTTAATAGTGCCCTTATCTGTAGAATGGATTACTTGGAAATATCTGCTTCTGTGCATATTCCTATATGTTTTTGGGTTACAAAATAATCATAAAGATTAGGTGTAGTAATTAATAGTGTGAAACTATCCTAAAAGCCCTTTATTTTTTGATTAAGGAAACTGTAATTCGACATATTCTGTTTCTAGGTTAAAACTACAACAAAGACTATTATATAGATTTGAAACCTCCCCCCCCCTTTTTTTTTTTTGTTTTCCAAAACATCGTGTTTTTTTATAAAGCAAACTTCATTATTTTAAACAGCTCTGTATATTGTTTGATCACAATACTTGCAGTACAAATGCTAGCAATAGACACGAAGAAACTGTGGATACCCACGAATAGCAAAACTGGGATAAGAGAACAACTTTTCCACAAAGAGATATGTTACTCTCAAGAATGTACATTTTCACAGCTAAGCTTTAACACACATGCTGAAGTAGACAGCTTAACTGTACAGATGTACATTCGCGGAAATACTCGTATAGTGCCTCTCTTTAGGAAAAACTAGTCTGTTATCCAAGCTTTAATATTCTTTGTTATTCATTAAACAGTTAACGATTCGTCCTTTTCTGATATTCGTTTACCTTCCATCAAAAGGAACTATGATATAAAAATGTTAGAAAATTACATACTGTATTAGAAAAATAAAATTCTTCTTTTATGCGATCCCAAAATTATCTTAAGGCTCTGCTTTTAAACTTAAGACATTAAATTTGGTCATCTTTCTTTTCTGGATCCCATTGGATGGGCCTTTCGCTTCATTGGATCCTTCTATTTGTATTCCCTCATGATGAAACTTTTCTACGATTTCTTCTGGGAATTACAAAAAAAAAAAAAAAAAGAATTAATAATTCTATGTAGCGTACATGTAACAATGGTTTATGATGTTGCTATAAGTTGTGGATCGTGGGTTCGGCACCTGGTGACGTTTTTGTATTACTTTTGGGGTGAAATTATGGACATGATGGATGGCGTCATTCGTTTTTAGCGCGCCTATATATTAAGACTTATCGTTTGCATTTATTTTCTGGTATTTTTTTTTTTTTTCCCTTCGCTGCGATAGCTCGAGGGGATCATCCATTTAGTTTTCTTAATTGTTTGTTTATATAATTTTTTATTTAATGAACGAGAAAATTGAATAGGAGGAAGAGAACGAATACAAAAAAAGCGCCGAAGGTCGCCCGCTATTGTCCCTCCACGACGACAACTCTGTCGCCCTGTTTCTGTACTCAAACTTTTTGCCTCGTTTGTCTTACTCTAGAGAGAGTTGGAATATTGTTATTGTCTAAATCACAGATTTTTTCTGGTGATCTCCTGAAGGTCAGCCGAATCGTTTTTTCCATCGATGCTACTTAGTGGTCGGGCACCGCAGAAATCGCGGGTTCGACTCCCTCGCCGGGCGTTTGAGCGTTCGCTACCTGGTGTTCTCAGTTTGAATGTTCTCGACGCTTCGGTGTTTAAAAGAATGTCAAGGTTGTTGTTGGTGTCGCCCGAGACTATGACTCGGTCGTTGCGAGGGGCGTCGAAGAACCGCCGTCGCTCTTTGGCTACGTTGACAGCGTTTTTCAGTTGCATTGTTACGACTCGAAAATGTGTATGCACGAATTCCGAAGGGAAAGAGGAAAAAGAGAGAGAGAGAAAAAAAAAGTTGAAATTTAAAGTTCTTCGGTGGAAATGAAGTTTCTATTCTGAGTGAAAGTTTCCCGTCGTCGTCAAGAGAATCGAGATTTCTCGGCGAGATGAGTTTAGTGATTCTCACGGATCCATAGTTCCCTTCTTCCTTGCTTGCTTCCTTCCTTCCTTCCTTCTTTCTTTTCTTACTATCGTTCTTTCATTCCATTCTCTTTTATTTTCCGTCTAATGATTCTGCGGTTTCAGCGGGAAAATGAAGAAAAGAGAAAGGGGAGGAGGCACAGAGAGAGAAAGAAAGAAAGAAAAAAATAATTTTTCTTTTCTTTCGAAGTGGTTTACGCGTTGATGTCACGCGTTGGACAATGGGAGAGAACGCGTTGATCACGCGATCTCCACTCAAGGGTTCCATGACAGGGTACATGAGCTCGAGTGATGGAGGTTGCTCTCGCAAATAACTCTAATGAATGAACGAATCCCCTCCGCTGGACAACGGACAGAGCTAGCACCGAGCGTGAGAGCGAACGAATGGCTGCCCTGTTTGGCGCTACTCTGCCTTACTCTCCTTCTGACTAGCAAGGGACCTTACGGGTGCCGGCTCTTCGATATGTTATATTCAGGGTGACCCAAACTTATCCAGCATAATTGTTTAGGAACATTGTATAGTTCAAATGGAACAAAAAATGTCCTATAAACATTCCATCTAGTTTCGATCGTGTGTGAGATATTGATGTTTGTCTATTTTCTTGTAGAGTTGTCAAAGCAAATAAATAAAACACTTGAGAGTGCAGATCACTTTTATTCTGCATTCTGACAACATCACATTGAACTATAAAAAAAAACTAAAATGATACAAGGAATAAGAATAAGAAGAACGTAAGAAATCAATGTCGAGGAAGCCCCTCAAAATGGTTGCCCCCAGCTCCAATACACTGGTTACATCTTCGGACAACTGAGCTGGTAGCTGTCACAATCTATTCGGGTGTAATTGCTCGATTACAAGCTTGAATGGATGCAATGAGCTCATCTCTGGTGGTGGGCGGATTGCTGTAGACCTCCTTCAGTTTTCCCCACAAATAAAAGAAATTATACAAACGTCTATTATCAAATTGAAATGCTAATTAACAAATATTTAATT
>JAHWFO010026320.1:28263-42419 GCA_023313115.1 Rhysida immarginata | reverse complement strand
AAATATATCAAACAACTGGTAATAACCTGTCATGAGTGAATATCACGTGTAAATAATGATAATTGTATTGGCTTAGTAGCACGTGCCTTAAAGGTGCCATATGATACCATATGGCACCATTGGAACTTTAAATGTTAACATATGGCATGTAATACGAGCGTATATCAAAACAACTCGTAACAACGTGCCATGAGTGAATGTAACGAGTAAATAATGATAGTGGCAATTGGTTTTGTAGCACGTGCCCTAATGGTACAATACCGAATTTATAGAACTTTTAATGCTAAGATATGGCGTGTAATATATCAACCAACTCCTTACGCGTTATTAGATCTTTTGTTATCCATAGCTTATTTGAATCAAGAGTATAGTACTCTTAGGCATAATGGTATCTAAAACTCATTACTAATTAATTTAATAGTAGTTAATCGCTTGCTTCAATAAGACTTTAGTAATTTAATATGAAAATCTAATAGATGCTTACACATAACGCTTCAGCAATTGAGGCTCACTTCGTTTAACATTATGTGAGAATTCTTACAAATTAAAGAACTTTTATTTTTTTAAGTGTATGAGGAATAACTTCACTCTCCATTTACCTTTCATTCTTTAAGTTTATTCTTTTAAATTCTCTCTATACGTTAGCCTATTTAAATAGTAATTTACAATTTAGTTTTCATATTTATTTATTTACTCTCAAGTGTTTTAAAATGTTGGTTAATTCTATATATCCATGTACGATGCTATAACAAGAAAATGTGCTCCCTTTATCCGCTTTGGCGGTAAATTCATTCTTGTTACCTCTTTATCTGCACTTTATACCTCTCCCCCAGTTTTTTTTAATCAATAAATTGATTTTCTCGAACATAATATGTAGAAAATGTAAAATACCTCTTATCTTCTTTCCTTTCTCATCATTTCCGAACGTATGCTATATCACTTGCCATATGTTGCCATAGTTCTAAGGACCAAGTGATTGCCACCCCCGCAAATCCGATCCCACTGGGACAATTGGGCCTAAACTTCATAGTAATGTAGATCTGGGCCTAGAGGAATCTAGATAATGGATTTTACGCCTTTACGTACCTAAATAACACACACACACGTAGATATGTTGCCCTCTCTGAATCCCATCCCCGTAATTTCGACCCCTGCATACGAATCAAAACCTCAATAGTGCAAATGGACATGCCCATAGTAAGCCACATTCTGAATTTCAACCTTCTACCTCAAAAAAATTTATGAAGAAAACCAATAAATAGCTCCATTCTTATTCTAATTACGAGGTTCAGTCAAATGAAAACTGGAAATATTTTTTACAGCTCCATTCTACAGACAGAGTTGGAATAAGTACACTCTATGTAGTCCCCTGCTTTTCGATGAATTTCCGCCACCGAGTCGGGAAGGCATCGATACCTCGGGAAAAAAAATCTGGCTTATAGGAATTTGCATACCGAATTTCACACTTTTATATGCATAAATACACCTAGACCTTTTGTTCCCCTTTAATTTCCACCCCCAAAACTCCGATCTTAGTGGGCTAATCAAAAGCAAATTAAATAGTGAAGGTACACATGCCCATAGTAAGCTACATTCCGAATTTCAACCTTCTACCTCAAAAAATGTAGAAATCATGAAGGGCACGGACTGACATTATAAAACCAGTAAGTAGCTCCATATTTCCGCTACTTAATGATAAGCTTATAGATTATGAGCATTTGAGAAATCGTGGGTCCACGAAGCGATTTCACGTGCGCGTGCCGAAGTCAATAATGCTTAAAAGATGAGCAGAAAGTAACAATATATTCCTTCTTGACAAATCGATTATTGTATGACATGCCAGTATCTTTGTATTCTTTACGCTCACTGTTTTAGCACGTGAATCCGACTTGAAGGGGTCCATGAAAAATTCTCTAAAGTTGATACGGCCGAGATAAGATTTTGATGGTCATATTTCTGAAAACAGAATTTGAAAAAGTTAATTCGTTTTCAAGTTATCGTGCAAACGGCAGACGGCCGGATAAACGTACAGACCAAGGGCGCATTCTTATAAGTAGCTTTTATGCTAAAGCTCCTAATAAACACCATAATTTTGGATTTTTTTTCTTCTGCTGCATCTCTATTCAATTTCGACTATTGTTATCAGTCGGATATTGTTAGCTTACTTTGAAAATAAACAGTAGGGCTCTACTTTAATGAACTCAAAATGACTTTATGAATGAACTTGCCTTCAGCAGTGAAAGTAAATGGCATAGATAGAATACGTCACATTATGGCTTGGTCCCAAAGTGATCACATTAAGCGGCGCCCACTATATCTGCTATCACTAACTACTCTTATATATTCATTCATGAAACGTCGTTACGAATTGTTTGATATATTACATGGCATATCTGGTTATAGGAAATTTTAAGGGGGTATCATAATTGTACCATTAGAGCACGTACCTGTTCATGGCATCTCACGTTCGATCTTGTCCGTGCTCTGTCCTATAATTATGGATTGGTAAGAACAGTGTGTGGTAAAGTTAATTCGTTTTAAAGTTATCATAAAAAATGCTGAGCACCCTACTAATAAAGAAATCCGAGTTTTCTCGAGTTTTACCGGAAAACGTTTCACTTCCGAGCGTGACGGACCAGACACTTTCACTCTCCAGCAAAATTTTGTATGTGGTGCGCCTATAGAAAAAATAGTGTTGTTCAGGTGGCCTGTAATTGAAGAAAATCTTGTCCAATCCAACTAAAGCTTCTATAATATCTTGTATCTCAACTTGAAACTTGAAATTCGGCAATTTGATTACTGATTTGCGGATCGGCGATTGTTATACGAATTGCTTATTTGTAAGATCAAACAATTAGTTTTACACATTGTTGTCGCCGGTTTGAAGCACACGATATAATCCACGTATAACTTTCCGTGCGCAGGGTTTCTCTTTAGGTGTTGTTGCCTGAACATTGTTACGTCGTTCTGGTGGTCTCCGAGGCCAACGAGAGACAGGCCAGGGCACTCAAAAGTCACATGATCATCGGGGCCAGAGCAACAATCAAACGTTCATTGTTTCCAACAAAGAAAAAACGCTGATTATTAAAATCCAAAATGGGAATATTGTTGCTCGGAGCCCGATGATCAGGCGACTTTTGAGTGCCCTGGGCTGTCTCTCGGCCTCGGGTGGTCTCAAGGCCAGCTACATAAAAGGCCCTGAAGTAAAAAAGTCACCTGACCATCTTAGTCCAAACCAATGACATATATTAAAGATAGATCTCAAAACCTGCTACCATACATGAAGCCAATTGGGAAGCTCCGCCTTCCAGAACCGTCATGGCCGAAAGTGAGTGAAGATGATGCAAAACACATGGCTAAACTTGAGGATCACGGAGTGATAAGTTTATCTTTTCGATAACTTTGTATTTTAAGTGTTTTATTAGGACCGATAGGTACTTATGTTTTCACAATGTCCGTCCGTCCGTCTATCTGTCTGTCTGTCTGTCTGTCTGTTAGTGCTCTAGCTATCGAACGCTTCCGAATTTTCGACTTCCGTTTTCGCCATTCGAGAACTTAGGTAAATCGGAAGACTGGGTTCGTTGGTGGAAAAAATTGATGAACTGCTTCCGGTTCAAAATGTCAAAAATAATATAGGGGACCATGTTTTTCACTATACAATTCCATGTATAAATGGCTTGTGCATTGCCAAATGCTGTTCTCCCTTTGGCATTCCATAGCTAGTCAGAGAAAAGGCTTGGGAATTACGGGAAGACATGTGATCGTCTTCCTTGAAGGTCAATATCAGTCAGAACTAGTTCAAGGGTATGTGGTTTAGTGGTACCATTAGGGCCCACTGGAAACTTTCAATACTAACATATGGCATGTATTATATCAAACAGCTTGAAATAACATGTCATGATTGAATGTTAACGTATAATTATTGATAGTCGATATATGTTCAATGGTATGTGGTTTCATGGAACCAGTAGGGATCAGGGGGAACTTTCAAAGCTCAGACATGGCATGTAATATTTATTGAAGTGAAAACTTCTACAGGCGCACCGCATACAACATTTTGCTGGAGAGTGAAAGTGTCTGATCCGTCACGCTCGGAAGTGAAACGTTTTCCGGTAAAACTCGGGAAAACTCGGATTTCTTTAGTTTAGTCGTAGGAAGTTTATTAATTATTAAGATAACTTGAAAACGAATTAACTTTACCACACTCTGTTTTCACCAATCCATTAATATGGGACAGAGCACGAACAAGATCGAACGTGAGATAACATGAATAGGTACGCGCTCTAATTGCACGTGCTCTAATAATACAATTATGATACACCCATAAAAATTTCCTATAACCATATATGGCAGGTAGTATATCAAACAATTCGTCACGACGTGTCATGAATGAATATACAGGGTGATTTACATCGAATGTAAAATACTTAAAGGGGGTATTATAGAGGTTAAGATAAACACAAAACGTCCTATGAACATTGGTCCAATTTTGAACGATAACTGAGATATGAACAGAAATAAAAATGCCGCCACCAAGATCAACAAATTAATAAGTCAGGCTCTGTAAAGCCTAGGGTAATGAAATTTGGGGGAATAATAGGGTACATAGGACTGTGTATACCGTTAAAATTTTATCGAATTCCAACGAGTAGTTTCCGAGTTACGCACTTCTCAAAAAGTACTTCAATGATCCCTTATTACGAGCTTTAGCTAAAGCTATATATAAGAATACAAGCATGATCAGTACCTTTATGTGCCTGGCCAGCCATCGTTTGCACGAAAACCTGAAAATGGAAGAACTTAACAGCGATATATCAACTTTTGATGAGCTCTCGTGGACCCCTTCAAGCACGTGCACTAATGTTAAGAATATGAACTTAGGGCATGTAATATATCAATCGAATCCTACCGACGAGTCATAAGTGAATACAGTGTTACTTTTTGTTTATCATTTAAGCATTGGTGATGGCAGCCTGGAGCACGTGCCCGTTATGAAGCTTTCTTGATGCACGTGCTCATTTCATTTTAAAATTCAGTGCTGTTAGGCCTATTGTTAAATGTGTTAATTAATGTTAGGGCGATGGTTAAAAATGGCTAAATAACGTTAGGCCTATAGTTAAAATGACTAAATAATGTTAGGCCTGTTGTTAAAAATGGCTGATTAATGTTAGGCTTATACTTAAAAATGGCTAATTAAAGTTAGGCCTATTGTAAAAAATGGCTAATTTATGTTAGGCCTAGAGTTAAAATGACTAAATAATGTTAGGCCTATAGTTCAAAATGGCTAATTAATCTTAGGCCTATTGTTAAAAATGGCTAATTAATCTTAGGCCTATTGTTAAAAATGGCTAATTTATGTTAGGCCTACAGTTAAAATGACTAAATATTGTTAGGCCTATTGTGAAAAATGGCTAATTTATGTTATGCTTATAGTTAAAAATGGCTAATTTATGTTAGGCCTACAGTTAAAATGACTAATTAATGTTAGGCCTATAGTTAAAATGACTAAATAATGTTAGGCCTGTTGTTAAAAATGGCTAATTAATATTAGGCTTATAGTTAAAAATGGCTAATTAATGTTAGGCCTATTGTTAAAAATGGCTAATTAATGTTAGGCTTATAGTTAAAAATGGCTAATTAAAGTTAGGCCTATTGTAAAAAATGACTAAATAATGTTAGGCCTAGAGTTAAAATGACTAAATAATGTTAGGCCTATAGTTCAAAATAGCTAATTAATCTTAGGCCTATTGTTAAAAATGGCTAATTAATGTTAGGACTATTGTTAAAAATGGCTAATTTATGTTAGGCCTATATTTTAAAATGACGTGAATGCATATAAAATCAAAGGTATTTCCACTGTTTATTTAAACCAAGTGCAAGTAAAAGTGAGATATTAAAATTACATCTGCGTCAGAGCTATAGCTCCTTGGAATGCTTAAAAGATTTTTCCCAGCAATGTTTTGAAACAATGGTTTTTCTCTCCTGACGTTTATGATAACTTTGATCTAGCAGGGGAAAGAACATAACCCAGTAGTTTAAAACATTTAGACGTGCGAGAATTTCATTCTCATTTCGCGCGCGTTTGGAAAGATTTGTGTGAGCGCTGCAATCGAATACGTAAATTTACATGCAGTTTTCTCCATTGCTGTATGTAAAAATATTACAGTAATATTAAACAACAAATTTTTATATTCTACTTTTCAGCATATTTGAAAATCGTTTTACGAGTTATATTCTTGTTAATTTGTTGATCTTGGTGGCGGCATTTTTATTTCTGTTCATATCTCAGTTATCGTTCAAAATTGGACCCATGTTCATAGGACGTTTTGTTTTTATCTTAACCTCTATAATACCCCCTTTAAGTATTTTACATTCGATGTAAATCACCCTGTATAAGAGTAACTAGTGATAGCAGGCATTGGTCTAGTGACACGTGTACGTGTAACGATCTCATAAATGAATGTAACGCGTAAATAATGATACTAGGAATTGTTTAGTAGCACGTGCCCTAATGGTATCCAGTGGTGCTGTTGTAACTTCCAGTGGTAAGAAATGACATGTAATATATCAAACAAATCCTAACAACGTGTCATGACTGAATATAACGAGTAAATAATGATATTGGAATTGGTTTAGTAGCACGTGCCCTAAGGATACAATATGGCACCCTATGTTACTGTTATTACTTTTAATGCATAGATATGGCATGTAATATATCAAACAGCTCGTAACAATGAGTCATGACTGAATATAACTAGTAAATAATGATAGTGGGAATTACTTTAGTAGCACGTGCCCTAATATTACCATTTGGCACCATAAGGTACTATTGTAACTTTCAAAGCTAAGATATGGCATGTAATATATCAAATAGCTCGTAACAACGTTTCATGACTGAATATAACGAGTAAATAATGATACTGGAACTGCTTTAGTAGCACGTGCCCTAGTGACACAATATGGCACCCTATGGTATTCTTGTAACTTTTATTGCGAAGATATGGCATGTAATATATCAAACAACTCGTAACAACGTGTCATGACTGAATATAACGAGTAAATAATGATAGTGGGAATTGCTTTTGTAGCACGTGCCCTAATGATACCATATGGCATCCTATGATAATGTTGTTACTTTTAATGCGTAGATGTGGCAAGTAATATATCAAACAATTCGTAACAACGTGTCATGACTGAATATAACGAGTAAATAATGATCGTGGGAATTGCTTTAGTAGCACGTACCCTAACGATATAATATGGCACCCTATGGTACTGTTGTTACTTTTAATGCGTAGATATGGCATATAATATATCAAACAACTCGTAACGTGTCATAACTGAATATAACGAGTAAATGATGATAGTGAGAATTCATTATAGTAGCAAGTGCCCTAATATTACCATATGGCACCATATATTGTAACTGTTGTAAATTTCAATGCAAAGATATGGCATGTAATATATCAAACAGCTCGTAACAATAAGTCATAACTGAATATAACGAATAAATAATGATAGTGAGAATTGCTTTAGTAGCACGTGCCCTAATGACACAATATAGCACCCTATGGTACTCTTGTAACTTTTAATGCGAAGATATGGCATGTAATATATCAAACAACTCGTAACATCGTGTCATGGCTGAATATATCGAGTAAATAATGATAGTGGGAATTGCTTTTGTAGCACGTGCCCTAATGATACAATATGGCACCCTATGGTAGTGTTGTTACTTTTAATGCGTAGATATGGCAAGTAATATATCAAACAATTCGTTACAATGTGTCATGACTGAATATAACGAGTAAATAATGATCGTTGGAATTGCTTTAGTAGCACGTGCCCTAACGATATAATATGGCACCTTATGGTAGTGTTGTTACTTTTAATGCGTAGATATGGCATGTTATATATCAAACAACTCGTAGCAACGTGTAATGACTGAATATAACAAGTAAATAATGATAGTGGGAATTGCTTTAGTAGCACGTGCCCTAATGATATAATATGGCATCCTATGGTACTGTTATTACTTTAAATGCGTAGATATGTCATGTAATATATCAAATAACTCATAACAACCTGTCATGACTGAATATAACGAGTAAATAATGATAGTGGGAATTAGTTTAGTAGCATGTGCCCTAACATTACCATATGGCACCATATGTTACTGTTGTAGCTTTCAATGCTAAGATATGGCATATAATATATCAAACAGCCTGTAACAACCTTTCATGATGAATATACCGAGTAAATAATGATACTCGAAATTTGTTTAGTAGTAGGTGTTGGAATCGTATCATTAATGGTTTCATTACAGTATCATTGGGCTTTTCAATGCAAATATATTATGTAATCTAGAAGTGATCTACTGGATGCTTTTGAAAAGGATGTAGTGAGATACCTAGCGATGTTCTGCACCTTAAAATAAAGACAAGTTTCCTCTTTCGTTCTGTCGAAATTGCTTTCCTTAAATTAGTACACAGCTCGTGAACTTTGGTTAAACTCTGCCCATAACTTAAATAAAAGCACATGAAAAGAAACTAAACACTACCTCGTGTTCCATTAATAGGTTTCTGCGAAATACCTGTCCACTAAAGTCGACCATTCTCACAGCCTACTGAAAGATTCGTATTTACTAGACCTCAGAAATGAAGTTATCAACAAATTAGGGAAGACGTGCAAGTGGATAAATGATCGAGAGATACAGTATTAATATCTTCTTAAACCAGTTTACATTTCTTGTTGGCTCTATTGCTTTTTGCGGTACGATGCACATTCATACTAGCGAGTGTTCTACGAACTGCGCGATTTACTAACGTTATTCATGCGCTTTTGTTTACGTTATGGGCGAAGTTTAACCAAACTTCACGAGCTGTTTACTCTTTTAAGAAATGCAATTTCGACAAAACGTATCAGGAAACTTGTGTTTATTTTAAGAAGCAGAAATCGCTAGATAACTCACGACATCCTTTTCAAAAGCACTCTGCATAATTAAAGACCTAATGAGAAAACGAATGAAAATAAATCGTTTTATACTATATAATATTAATTTATGGCTTGTTCCGGATTCGTCCAAGTAATAACACCTATAATAATATATATATCAGTCACTGATTACAGTCGCCATAAAAGTTTTCACTTCGATCGTGTGTTCTTAAGCACATTCATTTTTTTTATTTATTTCATTTTATTTCGGTTAGAAACAATACAGCAGTGCTCAACAGAGCCTGTATGGTCATATATCGACTAGTTAGGTCTCTGTGGGCACATAATGAATATAAAAAAAAGTTATATAGTTAATAAATTGGTTTAAGAAATTCAAATAATAACAAAAAAAAACACAAGTATTCTATAAACAATGCAATTAGACTTAAAAATTAAAGTAAATTAAGTCGAACCGATGGCGGTAATGCTTATAAAGAATATACATATAATCGCAACTGTAAATACCATTTTAGTAGAGTTTAACAAAAATTAAAAACAGTATGAATAAGAAATTTTTATATAAAACGACTATAATATTTTAGATTATGTAAACATAAATATAAACATAAACAGGCTCTGATTGAAATAATCTTTAAATAGAAACAGTTTAAAAATTAACTGACCAGCTTACTAGAATTACTTGTAAAATACATTTATTTATTTATTTATTTATTTATTTATTTATTTATTATTTAATCTATAGGAAAAAATACATAGATGGGCCGGTAAGGCTAGAGCAGACAGGATAGGTACCAAGATGGGAACAGAGATACAGCGTACCATAAAATGGCATTTGAAATTTTGTTACAGGGGGAGGGGTAAGTTGGGATAAGGTTGGTTGTTATTTAAAGGGGAATGAGGAGAAGTGGTTCTTTATCCGGTTTTTAAAAGTAGTGATGTTCGATAGGGTGCGAAGATCTAAAGGTAAGGAGGATCAGAGTTTACTGCCTGAGATGGAAATACTTTTTAGCTGATAGCTGTGCTTAATAAACGGCTTTTGGAGAGAGCGGGCTTGGCGGTGTATTGTAAGGGCGTGCATTGTTTGTTATGAACGGTGAACGGGGAAGGGATGTTATAAATTGTTGTTCAGCGCTTTAAAAATGAAAATTGCTAAATTTACGGAGTATAGCTGGTGTACTGGGATTAATCCAACAGTTTTAAATAGGTGAGAGACTGGAGCTGGCTTTTGAAGTATTACCAAGATACCGGCGAAACATTTTTATATTCTATATAAGCGTAGGATGTTAGACTTAGTAGTTGCGCCCCAGAATATTAGACCATAGGATAGCGAGGAGTAATCATAGCGTTATAGAGAAGAAGGAGAATTTTTGGGGGTAGAAAATGGAGGCGGGAGAATAGGCCCATACGCTGATTCAATGTGCGAGCTAGAGAGTTAATATGAACGTCCCACGAGAGGTTATAAGTTAGATGTATACATAAATATTTGAAAGAATTAGTTTGAGTTATCTGCTGAGAATTGTAGAGTAAAGAGAATTTGCTGGTATCAAACTATTTATTGTATTAGTGGAATATAATATACATGGTTTTGTCTAAATTGAGGGACAGATGATTGGTTGTGTTCCATTGCAGCAATTTTTCTAAGACTAAATTAAATGTTCCTTGAATTGAATTTAGTGTGGTGTCGGCGAAAGATATTGTTGCATCATCAGCGTATAGAATACAGGGGAGGGGGAAAGTGCGAGGGGGAGATCATTTATAAATAGAATGAACAGTAGTGGGGATAGAATGGAACCTTGTGGGACACTAATATTGCGGGTGATTGTTGAAGAAGTTTTATTGAAAAGGCTGAGAGTGTACTGCCTGTTTGTGAGATAACTTGAGAGCCATTTGAGGGGGGGACCGAGAATGTTTAAAAATTGGACCCATGTTAGTTCATTGGAACTTTCAGTGCTAAAATATGGCATGTAATATACCAAACGACTTGGAATGACGTGCCATCAATGAATATAACGTAAAATTAATGATAGTCGAAATTGGTTCAAAAGCAGCTGGTTCAGTGGACCCATTTTGGTTCACTGGAACTTTCAATGCTAAAATATGGCATGTAATATATCAATCGATTTGGAATGACGTGCCATCAATGAACGTAACGTAAGATTAATGATAGTCGAAATTGGTTCCATGATGCGTTTTTTAATGATAACATTATCGACCCATTGGAAACTTCAATGCTAAAATATGGCATGTAATATATCAAACGTCTTGGAATGACGTGCCATCAATGAATGTAACGTAAGATTAATGATAGTCGAAATCAGTTCCATTCGGCGTTTTTTAAAGATACCATTATTGAACCATTGGAAACTTTTAATGCTAATATATGGCATGTAATTACTTACGTTTTTTATTATCAAGAGTTAATTTGTGTACGGCAAATTTTAACAATAGCTTGAATATTACATGATTACGTAGAAAAGCGTTAGCAATTGTTTATGAAGAAAGAATTCACCCTTACACAGAACGATTCAACAATTAACGCTTATTTCATTAAACTGGAATGCTTACAAGTTAAAGGATTGTTATATGTTCTTATCTATAGAGAACTATCAGAGGACCCGGCGTTGCCCGGGATAATTACGCTTGTAGGTAAACAGAAAAACCTCAAAAAGCTAAATTAAACCTCCAAATTGGTTAAATAATAATTCAATCGCTACAATATAGAGCGAAGGGACTATCCATTCTAAGAAAAATCCAAAAGACAGGAATTTACCTCTTCGCTGAAAAAATCCATTCTAGGTGATATACCGGGACTTGATTTATCGAAAAAAAAATTTTTAAAGACTTACAATGGATGGACCTCTCCAAGGATGCCTTCTAGTCTAAATAATTTTTTACTCACGTAATCTTACTTTAGATGTACACTTGATGTTGTTGCAATTGCCTTTCTTCTTTCGATGTCTTGAAGCAAAAATTGGCCATTCATCACTTTGTGTAGTGTAGCGGTCGCCGATTCTTCTATTTACTTGCTTACCATTTGCTCAATACAGCACGGAGCTAAAGGAGTGCTTCCTCTATCGTCTTTCACTCTTTCTCAATAGTCTGCTAACTCATTATCTCCAGCTAGTGATCATTTTTAAAGATTTTCAAGAAATTGTTAAATACTAAGAATTCTCTTTTCTAAGAAAAGCCTGAATAACAGGAATTCTATGCATTGAATTCTATATTGCACAAAGTTTGCCTTGCATTGTTGGTCATGAGACATATATTGTTGATCCTTGCATAGTATTGGTGCATTGCGTGTAGACACCATTGTTGATACCTATTGTTGCACAAACTTTTATTTGTATTGTTGGTCATGAGATATATATTGTTGGTCCGTGCAGAATTGCGTGTTTATACCCTGTTGATACTTATTGTTGCAAAAACTGTCTTGCATTGTTGGTCATGAGATATTTCTCATTAATATGCCCTGCCATAACCATGAATATCGATTTTTTTTTCAATAATTATTATTTTTTCGAAATCTGAGGTAGACAGTGACCTTCCTCATGCTTTGAAGGTCATGTATGTGAAATTTTATCAAGATCGGAATAAAACTGTAGATTTGTATAAAAAACAAACAAACAAACAAACAAACCCGCAAAAACAAACCCACAAAAAAACAAACATCCTTCTTTTTATACAGGGTGTCCGGAAATAAATGGTAAATATTCATACACGTGAGAGAACATGTATAAAGAAGCATTTTTATTCCTATGAACATGGTGTCGCAAGCCAACCCCCACAGAGATACAGGGGGATTAAAGTATGTTGCGCTGCCTGATTGTTGGCGTCCCGCGAGCGACTAGGCAATGTGGTGCAGCCCACATCTGTTCAAGAGATGTCAATTGTCCCGCCTTTTATTTCCCTTTGGCGGATTCTGGGCCGATTCTGCGCATAGAATCCACCAATGGTCTTTCCGCGAACAACCGAATGTACTATGTCATGCACGGGAGTCGCTACTATGGCGCTGTAAACTCTGCGTGCAAACACATGGCCGGACCTTTGAACACCTGCTGTGAGTCTTGATACGCAATGGACATTTGTGTTGCGTCTGTTTTGTTCACCTTTGTTTTTACCCACAGCTTGGATGTAGGCCTTGATGTGCATTGCTCATGTTCTACTTCAAGATGTTACCTTAAGAGCCTACAGCGTTTGTAGGGTGTCTTATTTGTTTATTTCTATGTAGTTTAATGTTATGTGATATGACTTGATTTTATTCCATTACATCAACACCTTCGAACAGGTCTGTACGCTCCAATGTTGTTGCGCTTAAGCGCTCGTGTGGGAAAACCAAATACTAAATTTTGTATACGGTTTAAACAATAGATATCAGCTTAAGGTAGGGTCTAAAGTAATAATGGAGGTCATGGCAAGACAGGTTCCAGCACTGGAAAGTCACCGGATCAAAGTAAGTCTAACAACAATCTAATTTTCATGGTTTCCAACAAACGAATAAACATTGGTTGTTGAAATCCAAGATGGAGACAAATGAAGGTTACATTGTTGTTGCTAGACCTATTTTGGTCAGATAATTTTTTTTCTGCCGAGGCCTGTTTTTTTTCGTAGGCTATGCGTCCCACATTAACCTATGTGTCACTTAAATTCTGTATTACAATAGTTTCCAACCTTTTTCGAATCGCGACCCCCTTTTCTAAGTTTAATAACTTAAGTCGCGACCAGAGATTACTTATTACACTGATGGGAAAAATGATGACGTGCTTAAGGAGAAAATGGAAACAGGTAACGTGATTGTTTCCCACTGTATCGCCAGGCGCTCTGCAATCGGTGACTATACTAAATTTTATTATTTAAGGAGAAAAAAAAAAGAATCAATCACTTTCCATCATGTAAAAAATATATACCATATACTTTTGGAAATTTTCATACAGAATTCTTTATTAAACTTCAAAATACACGTAAAAGAGAATGCTTCGAAACAGCGCACCCGGCGGTACAGAGGGACTTTGCAACAATCGATGACGTCAAAACAATGAGCTATGCTGTTTCCACTGCTTTAACATTGATTGTCCCATCTCTGTAATAAGTAATCTGTGGTCGTGACCCTCCACCTCACATTTGAATTTTAAGAAAGGCATTTTAATAGGATGATACATGGCGGAAAAAAAACACTCGAAATATCCTATTAAAATAAATGCAAA